>CAJHNH020000863.1:298309-353355 GCA_905116865.2 Candidula unifasciata | reverse complement strand
GGCTATTTCTTTACAGAAGATGCGATATGCATTAAACAGAGGAAGCAACCTCTTAGGGAAGCAACAATAAACGCTGTGGACTATCACAGTAGATAAATGCCTGTAAATACAGGTGGTGGCATTGTACATTCGACTTGAAGAAATGCTACGATTGTTTCCGAGAAATTTCTCTCCAATTAATATACCTAACGGTATAAGAATTATTTATACGCTGTAAAGGTTATACCTTATTATTCAGTCTATGTTGACTTTCTCAGAGATTCTATTTTCATCATTTCTTGGGGAGATGACATTTTCGAGTTTTACTTTATTGATAACTGGGGATACATGGCATGTTATTTCTTGTCTACAAAGTTTTCAGGTTTGAGTTTATAAAGTGGGAATACAGATACTATTCCTTTATACTTCAGACAACTCCGCACATTCATTAGGGATACCAGTGAATAATAGGTTGTTATGCTAATACAACGAGGGAGTTGCATCGTTTTTTTTTTTTTATTATTGACTATTAGTTATTGTATGCATGTCACGTTTTCATTATACTGCATGAATTTTATGATGTTACATGTTATGTTGTATGCTTTCATTACGTATTGGAGTAGTTTTCATAAAATTGAAGATAGGAAACAATTTTGTTAAAAAGTGTGTAGGGCGAATGTAACGAAATATAGGCAGAAAGGGGTTAAATGAACAAGCATACATTTCAGACCACCACACAGCGTACTAATCCATCACTGTGTGAAATGACAGAATGGGTGATTAGAAAGCCATGGCCTAGCCATCTATGCAGAACACACCGCCATGACATCTGACAGTGAGGGATGAAACATTCGACGAGTGCCCGTGAGCTGAGACCAACTGACGAGATACGTTCATCCAAACGTGACCACCAAGGACAGGTGACAGGGAAGTGATTAAGATGGTACGCCAGGAGGAGCGGGAAAGCGGTGGAATAAAGTCAGAGCCAGGGGCTTGAGAAGTTAGTTAGTCCCGGAACCGCTGGAGAGGACAGTTAGCCCCGGAACCGCCATGAGAAGACAGTTAGGGCTAGACCGCTAAAGAAACCGGTTAGGAGAAAACTAGTGCTGTACTTCGTTAGAAGGTATATGTTAAACTTGGAGTCTAGCTAGAACAGTGAGTTAGTCCCGGAACCGCTGGAGAGGACAGTTAGTCCCGGAACCGCTGGAGAGGACAGTTAGCCCCGGAACCGCCATGAGAAGACAGTTAGGGCTAGACCGCTAAAGAAACCGGTTAGGAGAAAACTAGTGCTTTACTTCGTTTAGAAGGTATATGTTAAACTTGGAGTTTAGCCAGAACAGTGGTTAAGGAACTCGTAGAGGCATACGAATAGCCAGTAATAAGGAGTGTTCATATACTATTGCTTATTGAATTTATGAACGTGTGTGACGAGAATATTATGAATAAACCAGCTCTTATGTAATTGATTACATCACTGGCCTTGTTCTTGAGTACGATTGAAGAGAGATACGAACCATATTCATTCCACTTGGCCGACTTAGGCACATCTATTTCTTGGGGGATGTATAGGCACGACTGTGCTACACTAGGAAGAAAGCCAAGAAGAGACCTTGGTGCAGGTGTATTCAGAAAAAAAAAATGCTAAGTGCAAGGCTACAGTGCATTCTTAACTCAACGCTTAGATACAAAAACAGATACAGGAGCAGCCTTCGGGTGATTTGAAAGAACAATTAACTAAACTTCCCATAAAACATTCATCCAAACAGTTTCATTCATTGCATTAAAGACAGCCTTACATTACATTTTCTTAGAACACGCATTCACACATTCATACACACATACATAAATATACACACTCATTCACACTCATACACACTTTTACACACTTTTACACACAGTCACACGCTCTAAAACACACACACAAACATACATAAACACACGTAGCCGCACAAAAAGACTCATACAAACAAACGCACACAAACAAACATACATACACACGCGAAGCCGCACAAAAAGACCCATACAAACACACACACCGGCGCACACAGACATAAACCCACACAAACACACACATGCAGTCACAGGCACTCACACAAACACATACACACACGCAGGCAGGGACACACACAGACACACACATAGACATAAGCAACACTCACACATACACACACAGGCATACACGCAAACGCTTAAACCGACACAAACAGAGACACGCAGACATTATATAATAGACACACCGATAGAGACACACACAGATACACACAAAGCCACACACATAGACACTCACAGCCACACACAGATACACATAGATAGATAGATAGATAGATAGATAGATAGATAGATAGATAGATAGATAGATAGATAGATAGATAGATAGATAGATAGATAGATAGATAGATAGATAGATAGATAGATAGATAGATAGATAGATAGATAGATAGATAGATAGATAGATAGATAGATAGATAGATAGATAGATAGATAGATAGATAGATAGATAGATAGATAGATAGATAGATAGATAGATAGATAGATAGATAGATAGATAGATAGATAGATAGATAGATAGATAGATAGATAGATAGATAGATAGATAGATAGATAGATAGATAGATAGATAGATAGATAGATAGATAGATAGATAGATAGATAGATAGATAGATAGATAGATAGATAGATAGATAGATAGATAGATAGATAGATAGATAGATAGATAGATAGATAGATAGATAGATAGATAGATAGATAGATAGATAGATAGATAGATAGATAGATAGATAGATAGATAGATAGATAGATAGATAGATAGATAGATAGATAGATAGATAAAACCCGAAAGGGACCAATAAAGGAGGTTACCTAAAGATATAAATAGATAGGAAATCCCTGTTACACTTTGACGGCTAGCCCCTACAGGAAATAAAGTGTCTGGTACAAGAATGACACCTTGGTAAACTATCTCCCTATTTAGTGTCAGTATCAATACCTACTTTAACGGATACGTCGTCGGTGAGTTCTTTTTCAGTTATGGTATTTCTAATATATGTGAGTTTTCTTTTTCAAATAATAGTTCTCTAAGGTAAGTTAGTCACTTGTCAGTGAAGACCAGCAGTATCTACTGTCGAATATTTTCATTTGTGAAGAGAAGGTAGCCCTTTTTCTAGAGTCTACTGTGAAATAATTTTCTGGGAAAATACTATGATTCGTAAATTTTTTACCATACTTAGTGAATGCGCTCAAAACTGATACTTACCAAGTGCATGTCTGGCCTCTATCTGGCAAATTTACATTCAGTACAGGGGTGAGACAGGGTTGTGCGGTCTCCCCCCTCTTCTTGTTGAATACATACTTAGATGTAATGTCTAAAGTAGCCAGTTTTTAAAGCTGTCGATCCAGAAATGAGGCATTTTACATTACACAGGAAGAATTAGAATAACAAAACGAGCTAATGTTGAGAGAAAACCAATGCCCTTTCTTCAATGATTGGTGTAGATTACACGACCATTTAAACAGGCTACGTTCAACACGCAGAAGAATTTAACATAAACTGAAGTAACGTGGGTCAACATTCGTAGTCCGCTACATACTCGGGTTGAACTGTACTTGTCTGAAGCAAGGTACATAATTTGGCACTCTTTCGAATAATTTGAACATCTAGGAAGTATATTCTCGGCAGACTGAAGAGTGGAGGGGGGAACAGAAGCAAGATGCCAAAGAGCCTATGCATGTCTATACCAACTGACGCTGTCATAGAGACACCAAAAACTTAAGTATGACCGCCAGGAAACAGACTATAGTTCTAAGAAACAGATTATAAACAGTATATTTATACTAGCACTGTGCTACCAGTGCTGGACTTGAACATTATTCAGGGCTCACCTACGTGAAATTAGCACCTGGAAAATAAAATTAGCACATGTAATGTCAGCCATACATGTAATGTCAGCCATATATTTAATGTCAGCCACACATGTAATGTCAGCCATATATTTAATGTCAGCCACACATGTAATGTCAGCCATATATGTAATGTCAGCCATATATGTAATGTCAGCCATACATTTAATGTCAGCCATACATTTAATGTCAGCCATACATTTAATGTCAGCCATACATTTAATGTCAGCCATACATTTAATGTCAGCCATATATATAATGTCAGTCACACAGGTAATGTCAGCCATACATTTAATGTCAGCCACATAGTGTAATGTCAGCCATACATGTAATGTCAGCTACATAGTGTAATGTCAGCCACACATGTAATGTCAGCTACATAGTGTAATGTCAGTCACACATGTAATGTCAGCTACATAGTGTAATGTCAGCCATACATTTAATGTCAGCCACATAGTGTAATGTCAGCCATACATGTAATGTCTGCTACATAGTGTAATGTCAGTCACACATGCAATGTCAGCTACACATGTAATGTCAGTCACACATGTAATGTCAGTCACACATGTAATGTCAGCCACACATGTAATGTCAGCCACACATGTAATGTCAGTCACACATGCATTGTCAGTCACACATGTAATCTCAGTCACACATATAATGTCAGTCACACATGTAATGTCAGTCACACACGTAATGTCAGTCACACATGTAATGTCAGTCACACACGTAATGTCAGTCACACATGTAATGTCAGTCACAAAGGTAATGTCAGTCACACACGTAATGTCAGTCACACACGTGATGTCAGTCACACATGTAATGTCAGTCACACACGTAATGTCAGTCACACATGTAATGTCAGTCACACACGTAATGTCAGTCACACACGTAATGTCAGTCACACACGTAATGTCAGTCACACACGTAATGTCAGTCACACATGTAATGTCAGTCACACACGTAATGTCAGTCACACACGTAATGTCAGTCACAAAGGTAATGTCAGTCACACACGTAATGTCAGTCACACATGTAATGTCAGTCACACACGTAATGTCAGTCACACATGTAATGTCAGCCACACACGTAATGTCAGTCACACACGTAATGTCAGTCACACATGTAATGTCAGTCACAAAGGTAATGTCAGTCACACACGTAATGTCAGTCACACATGTAATGTCAGTCACACACGTAATGTCAGTCACACATATAATGTCAGTCACACATGTAATGTCAGTCACACATGTAATGTCAGTCACACATGTAATGTCAGTCACACATGTAATGTCAGTCACACATGTAATGTCAGCCACACATGTAATGTCAGTCACACATATAATGTCAGCCACAGATGTAATGTCAGTCACACATGAAATGTTAGCCACAGATGTAATGTCAGTCACACATGTAATGTCAGTCACACATGTAATGTCAGTCATATATGACGTATCACTCAGACATGTTATGTCCGTTACACATTTAATGTCAGTGATGGATGTAATGTCAATCATGTCGCTATAAGCACTACAGTATAACGTTCTGACTTGTGCTCCGGCTTACTGTTTAGTTCCGGTTGTATCTAAGTGACACCTTTCATCGCATGTTATACACAAACACAGAGAACTGCCCTCCATCTCCATTTACCAAGCATAGTACAAGGACAACACAGTTACTTACAGGGACAACACAGGTACCCGCCAAAGGAGTGACACAGGGACAGCACATTTACACACAGGCTCGCTTGCTGCGGGAGGGGACCCGAGACGTGTCAACAGGTCAGACATATACTGAGACCGAAGTTGTTTTCTGTGGCGATGGTGTTCACTGGTGTTGTTATTATTCGGATGTAGGACTGGAAGTTGTCACCCAGAAGTCGACAAGGAGCAGACATAAAGATGGCCACCACCAAAAGTCTGTTTGTGCCTGACGTCTGCGGGTGGCTAGGTTCCAGTTGTGTGTGGGTGTACTTCTTTCTGGCCAGCCTCCAGGTAACAGGTAGGACTCTTTGGGTTGTAGTTATTGATTCAAGTTATTATTGTGTGTTGTGATAGTTGTTTCATGTGATAATTGTGTGTTGTGATTGTTGTTTCATTTGGTAATTGTGTGTTGTGATAGTTTTTTCATGTGGTTATTGTGTGTTGTGAAAGTTGTTTCATGTGGTAATTGTGTGTTGTGATTTTTGTTTCATGTGGTAATTGTGTGTTGTGATAGTTGTTTCATGTGGTAATTGTGTGTTGTGATTGTTTTAATTGTGTGTTGTGATTGTTTTTTTAATGTGGTAACGGTGTTGTAATTGTTGTTGCATGTGGTATTTGTGTGTTGTGATTTTCGTTTCATGTGGTATGTGTGTGTTGTGATTGTTGTTTCATGTGGTAATTGTGTGTTGTGATTTTTGTTTCATGTGGTATTTGTGTGTTGTGATTGTTGTTTCATGTGGTAATTGTGGGTTGTGATTGTTGTTTCATGTGGTAATTGCATGTTGTGATTGTTGTTTCATGTGGTAATTGCGTGTTGTGATTGTTGTTTCATGTGGTAATTGCATGTTGTGATTGTTGTTTCATGTGGTAATTGTGTGTTGTGGTTGTTGTTTCACGTGGTAATTGCATGTTGTGATTGTTGTTTTGTGTGGTAATTGCGTGTTGTGATTGTTGTTTTGTGTGGTAATTGTGTGTTGTGATTGTTGTTTCGTGTGGTAATTGTGTGTTGTGATTGTTGTTTCGTGTGGTAATTGTGTGTTGTGATTGTTGTTTCATGTGGTAATTGTGTGTTGTGATTTTTGTTTCATGTGGTAATTGTGTGTTGTGATTGTTGTTTCATGTGGTAATTGTGTGTTGTGATTGTTGTTTTGTGTGGTAATTGCATGTTGTGATTGTTGTTTTGTGTGGTAATTGTGTGTTGTGATTGTTGTTTTATGTGGTAATTGCGTGTTGTGATTGTTGTTTCATGTGGTAATTGCATGTTGTGATTGTTGTTTTGTGTGGTAATTGTGTGTTGTGATTGTTGTTTCATGTGGTAATTGTGTGTTGTGATTGTTGTTTTGTGTGGTAATTGTGTGTTGTGATTGTTGTTTTGTGTGGTAATTGCATGTTGTGATTGTTGTTTCATGTGGTAATTGTGTGTTGTGATTGTTGTTTCATGTGGTAATTGCATGTTGTGATTGTTGTTTTGTGTGGTAATTGTGTGTTGTGATTGTTGTTTCATGTGGTAATTGCATGTTGTGATTGTTGTTTCGTGTGGTAATTGTGTGTTGTGATTGTTGTTTTGTGTGGTAATTGTGTGTTGTGATTGTTGTTTCATGTGGTAATTGTGTGTTGTGATTGTTGTTTCGTGTGGTAATTGTGTGTTGTGATTGTTGTTTCGTGTGGTAATTGTGTGTTGTGATTGTTGTTTCGTGTGGTATTTGTGTGTTGTGATTGTTGTTTCATGTGGTAATTGTGTGTTGTGATTGTTGTTTTGTGTGGTAATTGTGTGTTGTGATTGTTGTTTTGTGTGATATTTGTGTGTAGCGATTTTTTGTTTCAGGTGGTAATTGTGTGTTTTGATTGTTGTTTCATATGGTAATTGTGTGTTGTGATAGTTGTTTCATGTGGTAATTGTGTGTTCTGATAGTTGTTCCTTGTGGTAATTGTGTGTTGTAATAGTTGTTCCATGTGGTAATTGAGTGTTGTGATAGTTGTTTCATGTGGTAATTGTGTGTTATGATTGTTGTTCCATGAGATAATTGTGTGTTGCGACTGTTGTTCCATGTATTAATTGTGTGATTTGATAGTTGTTCCATGTGGTAATTGTGTGATGTGATTGTTGTTTCATGTGGTAATTGTGTGTTGTGGGCTGCACCACACACAAGACTCAGTAGCTCAGGCAGCGAAACTGTAGACTACCGTCCATATGTATCAACTGCTTTAGCAAAGCACTATGGGTAGCAAAAATAACTATGATGTCCTGTCTATTCCCCCTTTGAGACCGGAAGTAATATTGCCTGTACTGTGTCCACTGCGTTAGTGATCTGACAAGCTCAGTACGTGCAATGACGTCATTGCAAGGGAATGAACGTTGTTACATATGTTAACCCGACTAAGGAATCTGGGACACACAGATAAGCCCAGGACACAGATAAGCCCAGGACACAGATAAGCCCAGAACACAGATAAGCCCAGAACACAGATAAGCCCAGAACACAGATAAGCCCAGAACACAGATAAGCCCAGGACACAGATAATCGGGTGTTTCTCAAACAGTTTAGCGCCTCTCACTGAAAACAATCGCCCATCATCATCATTATCATCATCATCATCATTATCATCATTATCATCATCATCATCATTATCATCATCATCATCATGTGCCACCCCGAAAAGCATAAGTGGTCATCATGATACGTCTTCATAATCTGTAATCATGATCTGTAATCGTGATCTGTAATCATGATCTGTAATCGTGATCTGTAATCATGATCTGTAATGGTGATCTGTAGTCGTGATCTGTAATCGTGATCTGTAATCATGATCTGTAATCACGATATGTAATAATGATGTGTAATTGTGATCTGGAATCATAATATGTAATCTTTATCTGTGATCGGGATCTTTCATCACAATGTGTAATCAAAATCTGTGATTATAATTTTTAAATGTCATCTGTAATCATGATCTGTAATAATGATGTGTAATCATAATCTGTGATCGTTATTTGTAATCATGATCTATTATGATAATTAATCATGACATGTAATCATCATCTATAATTGTGAGATGTAATCGTGATGCGTAATCAATATCTGTAATTACGATCTGTAATTGTGACAAAGTCCGGCCATCGGTGCACATGCTGATGATGTTAAGCCAACGGTTTGTTGACACTAAAACATAAAGGCATGTGAGGACGCCAGTACGGGACAAACAACTACAACATTCACACAAGGAACCAGGGCACAACCAATGACACTGTAACCTTTAACCTTCTGTGCAATCCCTGGGCTCCTGAAGGTCAGACTGATGCACATATGTGGAATGAATCAGCGAGACTGATGTTATCAAAGTGTACCTCTGTGTACATGTCGTTATCAATATTACCCAAAACATCAGCTAAAAATAACGATGATGATCGCCACAAGCTCCATTAGGTCGCTCCGTGATCTGTAGATCATAGTCCACATCAAGGTAAGCGGGGAGGGGATGCAGGGGCGCCCGCAGATCAAACAGACATCAACACACAGCGGTTTCTCAGTGGTATTGACACCTACACAAGGCAAACATTGTTGCACTGACGCAAGTCATCTCCCGGGGACATAGTCGTGTCTGTTGATCTTCTAGTCCTGCCTACTGATCGGCTGATCCTATATGTTGATCTACGACAAGGTTGTCTACACGACACCTGTTTATTTTGTGCCAAGACACAAACGAATGAACTTAAAAGTTTATCGTACATCTACCCTTGATGAAACAGAGAGGCTATTGGATTGAAAAGTAAATATTTGATCAAATTTAAACAATGACGGCTAACAAAACAGTTTTAACTAATGTTAACAACCAAGATTTCCAGTTTCAGTTAGTTAATGATTCAAAATCACAGTTGTCAGCCCCAGGAGTCAAAGTAACACGTTTGCCATAGAAGCGATTTTGGAGAGTTGAATCCTCGATGAAAGGTTCAGACCAGGTTTGATACACAGGGTGAGGAGTCACCAAACATCAATACTGGATCTGTGGCTGTATGAGAGGCTAGGTGACAGTCACCCCTGTGCTAACATTGGCGAATGAAGGAGATCTGTAATTCTCCATGTGAGAGTGTGCGTGACCAGGTGTCAAGTGACCTGCCGTTGCAGCCCATTCTCCTGTATATCATTATCAAATATCAAAGCAAACGAGAAATAGGACTAGTCAAATCACCAGCAGCTAGAATTGATCCGGGTCCCTGAGAATGACGTGTTTCGCAACGCCTGAGCCACAGTCACCGAAGAGTTGGGAAAGAATTGCCCAGCCTCTCCGAGTGACGTCATGACTGTTCTAAGGTAGAATATCCCAGCCATCCCAGCAAATAAGACAGCACACAAGTGTCAGTAGGTGTGTTTCTTACGTCACACATCTGTGTTTATTTCTGGTGGCACTGGCACCAAGTAACATTTGGTACTTGTCGCGATAAGAGACCCAACAAGGATAGTGACCTCCCTTCCCATTGATGCCGGGATCTGGTGTAGCGCCTGTACTATGTGGCGGGGGTTTTAGGGGTAGTGAGTCATATTCTACTCCTGGTCAGCGCCGGCGATATCGCGTCTTCTATGCTGTGACCGCTTTTAACGATCCCAAAACATGGACAAATAAACCTATCCGCCCCCCTCCCCCACTACCCAACAGCATCCGCCTGTATCACGACTGTATGCAGCCTTGAACTTGTACTTAAAAATGCGGGTACCGCGTTCAGCCTGCCACGAGGGCTTGGCTTTATTTATAGTAACAACACAGGCTTTTATTTGCTTAGGTTTTTGGCTGTCAGTTTTCATGTTTCAATGGCGGGTCTGTGAATCTATTGTTTGGTTTTTGTCGCATTGGGACGGGATCTTTGACAGCCCTGATAAGGACTGTCAGTTTTGCCTGGGACAGCACTGAAACAGGTATGGGCGGAAGTAATTCGAGTGGTAGAACAACATGCTTGACTGGTTTCGAGCTGCGGGATTTCTTGGGTCAGATGAACTGGCTTAGTATCCTGGTATGTCGTCGGTTTCTTTTGGGGCTGTTTCTGATTGGCGACCTAGTTTTGGATCGGTCTGCTATTTGAAGCTGAATGTGTATGGTTTGATACTGACCATTTTTTTAGTGCCTCTCCTGCTATTTCTTTTTAGCTGCTTTTCCTGCTTCTTCTCTGTCTGCCGCTTCTATTGCTATTCAGTCTTCTTCCTCTTATGCTTCTTCATTTGCCCTTTCTGCAGCTTTTGTTTTTGTTTTACTTGCTTCTGACGCTTAGATAGGTGGTGATGAGAGTACTTCTGTAAATATGGAGAATACCGGCAGTCCTTAAATGAGTGATGCTCGGAGCAGTAACGACAAATTTCGAGTTCGCTCACACATGAGGAACGGGACTGCCAGGCTTTTTGACAGCAGGAGCACTTGAGCACCTGCGGAATGTACTGCTCCGGGCTCTGCTTCCTTTGGTTCAGGTAGACTGTGTCAGAATGTCCTCGCCTTCTGATGTATTGACTGCCACCGGCGAGGGATTGTGTTTCGATCCAAGCCTCTCTGCTTTGGCTAGCTTGAGTTTAGGGTTCTCTTGCTTCATTTGCTAGATAATCTCTTGATCGCTTGGGTGAAGACTGAGCCTCCGCACCACCCAACGCCTGGCTTTCTGGAACATTGTGGCTACCAAGGTCATGTTATTTGGTAGCTGTATGTCCTCACTGCGGGTCTTCTTGATCTGGTTGACTAGCTTTGTAGTGCCGTTCGTCATGTTATTTGGTAGCTGTATGTCCTCACTGCGGGTCTTCTTGATCTGGTTGACTAGCTTTGTAGTGCCGTTCGTCATGTTATTTGGTAGCTGTATGTCCTCACTGCGGGTCTTCTCGATCTGGTTGACTATCTTTTAGCTTTGTAGTGCCGTTCGTCATGTTCAGAGTGGCGATCATACTGTCTCTTGTTTTCTTGAATCTCATTACCGCTCGCTAACCGAGTACTTGCAGTCTCCAGTCCAAGTCCATGTACACAAAAATCCAAAACCATATTTAATCTGCTGCTAGCTGCCGAAACACACAGTCCCTATTATATGTTGTATATATAGTAGAGGACCTACACCAGATCGAGGCATCAATGGGAAGGGAGATCAATCTCATTGTTGTGTCTCTTAACGTGACTAAAACTTATATTTGATACTTGGCGTGTGGAAAGCCAGGTCGCTACTTAGCTCGGCAGATTTGTGGTCTGCAAGTTATATTTTATGTTTCACCAGCCAACTTGAAATAGATCTTCCATTATAGATCAGAGAACAGAACATCAGAGTGGGGTCATGTATTTGCTGAGACTGCCTTCATCTGTTCCTTGCTCCTCTGCATTTAAGGAACAATCAGACTGATGTGTACTTTTGCTTGCGTGTGTGTGAGGCAGTCACTCTGTAGGTAGTGATCTCTGAGGCAACTACATGCAGTCACTCTGTAGGCAGTGATCTCTGAGGCAACTACAGGCAGTCACTCTGTAGGCAGTGATAACTGAGGCAAACACAGGCAGTCACTCTGTAGGCAGTGATCTCTGAGGCAACCACAGGCAGTCACTCTGTAGGCAGTGATCTCTGAGGCAACTACATGCAGTCACTCTGTAGGCAGTCATCTCTGAGGCAACTACAGGCAGTCACTCTGTAGGCAGTGATCTCTGAGGCAACCACTGGCAGTCACTCTGTAGGCAGTGATCTCTGAGGCAACTACAGGCAGTCACTCTGTAGGCAGTGATCTCTGAGGCAACCACAGGCAGTCACTCTGTAGGCAGTGATCTCTGAGGCAACCACAGGCAGTCACTCTGTAGGCAGTGATCTCTGAGGCAACTACATGCAGTCACTCTGTAGGCAGTGATCTCTGAGGCAACTACATGCAGTCACTCTGTAGGCAGTGATCTCTGAGGCAACTACATGCAGTCACTCTGTAGGCAGTGATCTCTGAGGCAACTACATGCAGTCACTCTGTAGGCAGTGATCTCTGACGCAACTACATGCAGTCACTCTGTAGGCAGTGATCTCTGAGGCAACTACATGCAGTCACTCTGTAGGCAGTGATCTCTGAGGCAACTGCATGCAGTCACTCTGTAGGCAGTGATAACTGAGGCAACCACAGGCAGTCATTCTGTAGGCAGGGATAACTGAGGCAACCACAGGCAGTCACTCTGTAGGTAGGCTGGTACTAGGCTCTTGAGAAAGGTTAGGGACACTTGCTGTGGGCCTGAATACATCAATAGGCATAAGGGCTATCACAGAGCTAAAGCCATGCAAAGGTGTCTGTACTTCGGTTCACAATGAGATGTGGAGACTATCAAGACATCAGTGAGATGTGGAGACAGTCAAGACATCAATGCAATGTGGAGACAGTCAAGACATCAATGCAATGTGGAGACAGTCAAGACATCAGTAAGATGTGGAGACTATCAAGACATCAGTGAGATGTGGAGACAGTCAAGACATCAATGCAATGTGGAGACAGTCAAGACATCAGTAAGATGTGGAGACAGTCAAGACATCAATGCAATGTGGAGACTATCAAGACATCAGTAAGATGTGGAGACTATCAAGACATCAGTAAGATGTGGAGACTATCAAGACATCAGTGAGATGTGGAGACAGTCAAGACATCAATGCAATGTGGAGACAGTCAAGACATCAGTAAGATGTGGAGACTATCAAGACATCAGTAAGATGTGGAGACATTCAAGACATCAGTGAGATGTGGAGACAGTCAAGACATCAGTGACATGTGGAGACAGTCAAGACATCAGTGACATGTGGAGACAGTCAAGACATCAGTAAGATGTGGAGACATTCAAGACATCAGTGAGATGTGGAGACAGTCAAGACATCAGTGACATGTGGAGACAGTCAAGACATTAGTGACATGTGAAGACAGTCAAGACATCAGTGACATGTGGAGACTATCAAGACATCAGTGAGATGTGGAGACATTCAAGACATCAGTGAGATGTGGAGACTTTCAAGACATCAGTAAGATGTGGAGACATTCAAGACATCAGTGAGATGTGGGGACAATCAAAATGTCAGTGAGATGTGGAAACAGTCAAGTCATCAGTGACATGTGGAGACAGTCAAGACATCAGTGAGATGTGGAGACAGTCAAGACATCAGTGAGATGTGGAGACAGTCAAGACATCAGTGCGATGTGGAGACAGTCAAGAAATCAGTGAGATGTGGAGACAGTCAAGACATCAGTGAGATGTGGAGACAGTCAAAATGTCAGTGAGATGTGGAGACAGTCAAAACGTCAGTGAGATGGAGAGACAGTCAAAATGTCAGTGAGATGTGGAGACAGTCAAAACGTCAGTGAGATGTGGAGACAGTCAAAACGTCAGTGAGATGTGGAGACAGTCAAAACGTCAGTGAGATGTGGAGACAGTAAAAACGTCAGTGAGATGTGGAGACAGTCAAAATGTCAGTGAGATGTGGAGACAGTCAAAATGTCAGTGAGGTGTGGAGACAGTCAAAATGTCAGTGAGATGTGGAGACAGTCAAAATGTCAGTGAGATGTGGAGACAGTCAAAACGTCAGTGAGATGTGGAGACAGTCAAAATGTCAGTGAAATGGAGAGACAGTCAAAATGTCAGTGAGATGGAGAGACAGTCAAAATGTCAGTGAGATGGAGAGACAGTCAAGACATCAGTGACATGTGGAGACAGTCAAGACATCAGTGAGATGTAGAGACAGTCAAGACATCAGTGAGATGTAGAGACAGTCAAGACATCAGTGACATGTAGAGACAGTCAAGACATCAGTGAGATGTGGAGACAGTCAAGACATCAGTGACATGTAGAGACAGTCAAGACATCAGTGAGATGTGGAGACAGTCAAGACATCAGTGAGATGTGGAGACAGTCAAGACATCAGTGAGATGGAGAGACAGTCAAGACATCAGTGAGATGTGGAGGCAGTCAAGACATCAGTGAGATGTGGAGGCAGTCAAGACATTAGTGAGATGTGGAGACAGTCAAGACATCAGTGAGATGTGGAGACAGTCAAGACATCAGTGAGATGTGGAGACAGTCAAGACATCAGTGAGATGTGGAGACATTCAAGACATCAGTGAGATGTGGAGACTTTCAAGACATCAGTAAGATGTGGAGACATTCAAGACATCAGTGAGATGTGGGGACAATCAAAATGTCAGTGAGATGTGGAAACAGTCAAGTCATCAGTGAGATGTGGAGACAGTCAAGACATCAGTGAGATGTGGAGACAGTCAAGACATCAGTGAGATGTGGAGACAGTCAAGACATCAGTGCGATGTGGAGACAGTCAAGAAATCAGTGAGATGTGGAGACAGTCAAGACATCAGTGAGATGTGGAGACAGTCAAAATGTCAGTGAGATGTGGAGACAGTCAAAACGTCAGTGAGATGGAGAGACAGTCAAAATGTCAGTGAGATGTGGAGACAGTCAAAACGTCAGTGAGATGTGGAGACAGTCAAAACGTCAGTGAGATGTGGAGACAGTCAAAACGTCAGTGAGATGTGGAGACAGTCAAAACGACAGTGAGATGTGGAGACAGTCAAAATGTCAGTGAGATGTGGAGACAGTCAAAATGTCAGTGAGATGTGGAGACAGTCAAAATGTCAGTGAGATGTGGAGACAGTCAAAATGTCAGTGAGATGTGGAGACAGTCAAAATGTCAGTGAGATGTGGAGACAGTCAAAATGTCAGTGAGATGTGGAGACAGTCAAAACGTCAGTGAGATGTGGAGACAGTCAAAATGTCAGTGAAATGGAGAGACAGTCAAAATGTCAGTGAGATGGAGAGACAGTCAAAATGTCAGTGAGATGGAGAGACAGTCAAGACATCAGTGACATGTGGAGACAGTCAAGACATCAGTGAGATGTAGAGACAGTCAAGACATCAGTGACATGTAGAGACAGTCAAGACATCAGTGAGATGTGGAGACAGTCAAGACATCAGTGAGATGTGGAGACAGTCAAGACATCAGTGAGATGGAGAGACAGTCAAGACATCAGTGAGATGTGGAGGCAGTCAAGACATCAGTGAGATGTGGAGGCAGTCAAGACATCAGTGAGATGTGGAGACAGTCAAGACATCAGTGAGATGTGGAGACAGTCAAGACATCAGTGAGATGTGGAGACAGTCAAGATGCCAGTGAGGCAAGTTAAAAAGTCAGTAAAGTTTGAAGATTGTTTGTCCTTTAGATCATTTATTATTTATTTTCCTGGGACTTTCCAAATCTCTGGGTATACCTACTGCAGTCTGTGATGCCTATCTCTGGGTATACCTACTGCAGTCTGTGATGCCTATCTCTGGGTATACCTACTGCAGTCTGTGATGCCATTCCACTGACGCAGTCGTCAGGAATCTTCCCTTAAGAGGTGAAGAATGTTGAACATAATCACCCCACCAGGCCAAGACTGTTTGTTACATAAATATATCATCCCACCAGGCCAAGATTGTTTGTTACATAAATATAGCATGGCATTCTAGCAAGACATATCCTAAATGTTAACACAAAAACACAATAGGATGCAATGGTAATAATAATGATGAGAAGAATAAGAACAAGAAAAAAAAAGAGTAGAAGGAAAAAGTAGAGAAGGAGATGTAGAGAAAGAAGAAGAATTCTACTGCTAATTTAATTCAACATACATTAGAAATGTCAGCAATGGTCCTCACAGGGCAACAGTATATGCAGTAGTTCAATGTTAGACATGTCAGGTACTGACACTAGTGTATGACTGTCACTGTCCTCTCTCTATCACAGGTGTGCTGTCCGAGCTGTGTGTGTACAGAAACAGCAAGTTCAACTCATTCACCGACAGGTATGACAAGCTGCTCACCACCACAGAATGTCAGTGGGGATGTTGCTACTACAGCGGAGCCCCATGCTGCACAGCACCGTGAGTTGTGGCACGTGATAGTGCTTGTCTCTTCTCAATTATATTCTCACTAATTTTCGTGATTGTGGTAGTTTCTTCTCAGGCTAATGAAAAAAAATCACTATATACAACAATGAGAAGGACACACATTTCTTTGTTCTTGTGATGAAAAAAAAAAAAGAAGCACTGGAAATATCATAACAATACAACATCTGTATCTCACCCAACAATACAACATCTGTACCTCATCCAAAACACAACAGTTGCATCTCATCCAACAATAAAACATCTGTGTCACAAACCAACAAAACAACATGTGCACCTCATCCAACCATAAAACATCTGTATCTAATTCAACAATACAACATCTATATCTACTCCAACAATACACTATATGTATCTCATCCAACAATGCAACATATAAATCTACTTCAACAATACAGCATTTTATCTCATCCAACAATACAACATCAGGTTCTATACTAACAATACAACTGCATCTACTGCAACCAACCAGGGTCAGCTTGATCGTGGGTGTGGTCCTAGGCAGTGTTCTGGTACTTTCCCTGGGGGTGGCTGTCCTGTGTTGTTGCTGTGTGTGTCGCAAGAACCAACAGAGAACCCAGCTGGTGAGAGCTGAAGGTCGAGCAAGGTCAACAGCCAGCCAACAAGCTGACGTTATATTTCACACAGGTAATATTTTAATGTTAATAGAATAATCCACAGGGTAATACAGTGTTTTCAGCTTTTAGGTGTTTTTGTGTTATAAATTGCATTTTCATGTCTAGCACAGCATAAGACAGACAAGTAGGCAGACAGATATGTGAACATTTACGTGGATGGATGGATGGTAACTAGACAGACAGAAAAAGAGACAAGCAGTTTAATACATATCTATGGTGGTACAAGGATACACAGCCATAATACATGTCAATGCTCTTTTGTAGGTCACGTGTGTGCAAAAACCGTTCTTTTTATTTGTAAACATCTTGATGTAGCCAACTGAACTGTTTATTTCTTATTTAGCTGACTCATCTGTTTTTTAAAAACTGATGTAGCTCCTTAAACTGTTCCTTGTTGACATGGCTGACTAAACTGTTTATTATTAAATTGGCTCACCTAACTGTTTACTACTGTCCTAGCTGACTAAGCTGATTACTACTCACATAGCTGACTAAACTGTTTATCACTCACATGGCTGACTAAACTGTTTATTACTCACATGGCTGACTAAACTGTTTACTAAAGATGTAGCTGACTAAACTGTTTATCACTCACATGGCTGACTAAACTGTTTACTAAAGATGTAGCTGACTAAACTGTTTATCACTCACATGGCTGACTAAACTGTTTACTAAAGATGTAGCTGACTAAACTGTTTATTACTGACATGGCGGACTAAACTGTTTATTATTGACATGGCTGACTAAACTGTTTATCACTCATATAGCTGACTAAACTGTTTATCACTCACATGGCTGACTAAACTGTTTACTAAAGATGTAGCTGACTAAACTGTTTATTACTGACATGGCGGACTAAACTGTTTATTATTGACATGGCTGACTAAACTGTTTATCACTCATATAGCTGACTAAACTGTTTATCACTCACATGGCTGACTAAACTGTTTACTACTGATGTAGCTGACTAAACTGTTTATTACTGACATGGCTGACTAAACTGTTTATTATTGACATGCCTGACTTATAAATAAATATATATAGACCTCCTGCTATAAAATCCATCTGGAACCTGGGGACACCTTAACCAACCAACTCCCTCCCCTCCCCGCACCCACGATAGTTAAGTGATTGCTTAGTTCCTCCTGTAGGTTGTAGAGAGCAGAGGTTCTCCCTCCCCCCCCCCCTCCCAACACCATACACCCCCGAACCATTTCAAGTCATTTTTTGGTTTAACTATGTCTTTATACATTTCACATCAGTTGAAATACATTTATTTGTCATTTAGCACATATTTTTGTCATTATTGCAGAATTAAACAAGGATTACAGCTCCCCCCTCCCATAAAATTATAACTGGACTAGATTGTTTCTTTCATAGTAGTGCCTCTCACTTACAGGTCATATGCCACCCTGGATGCTAACATTACCTGTTAAACTGTCTCCCCAGAAACTGTTGCTAACTTTACCTGTCAAACTCTCTCACAGAAACTAATGCTAACATCTCCTGTCTCCCCAGAAACTGTTCCTAACATTACCTGTCTCCCAGAAACCATTGCTAACATTACCTGTCTCCCCAGAAACTGTTGTTAACATTACCGGTCTCCCAGAAACCATTGCTAACATTACCTGTCTCCTCAGAAACTGTTGCTAACATTACCCGTCTCCCAGAAACCATTGCTAACATTACCTGTCTCCTCAGAAACTGTTGCTAACATTACCTGTCAAACTCTCTCACAGAAACTGTTGCTAACATCTCCTATCTCCCCAGAAACTGTTAACATTACCTGTCTCCCAGAAACCATTGCTAACATTACCTGTCTCTCAGAAACCATTGCTAACATTATTTGTCTCACTAGAAACTGTTGCAAGCATTACCTGTCTCCCCAGAAATTGTTGCTAACATTATGTCTCCCCAGAAACAGCTGCTAACATTACCTGTCTCTTCATAAACTGCTCCTAACATTAGGTGTCTCCCAAGAAACTGTGGCTAACATTACCTGTCTCCCAAAAAACTGCGGCTAACATTACCTGTCAAAGTGTCCTCCCAAAACACTGTTGCTAACATTATTTATCAATCTGTCTGCCCAGAAACTAGCCATGTGTCAGACTTACCGGATGGCCAGCTGTATAGTGACCTGCCACCCTCGTACGATGAGGTCATGAGAGGGGAGAGCAACCACACATTTAAACAGGAGACTACATAAATGGCTACCACTGCAGTATCTGTTGAAATCTTGTTTATCAAACTCCTAGCCTCAGGTGTCAAATGTGAACATTCATTTGCGATGGATAAATGATGATTCCAATGTTAAACTTCTATTGTGATGAATAAATGATGGATGATTCCAGTGTTAACTTCTATTGTGATGGATAAATAATGGATGATTCCAGTGTTACTTTTATTGTGATAGCTAATAATGGAGGATTCTAATCTGTACTGCATTATGATTATCTGCTAATTACTGAAAACTGCATGCCAGGGAGGATACTCTATGTAACTGTTACACGACATCATGATTCCATCTCTTTTGCTGGACTATAGGTTACTTTAAAGTGGAGGGTGTTCCAATATAACTGTGTCACACGTAACTGTGTCACACGTAACTGTGTCACACGTAACTGTGTCACACGTAACTGTGTCACACGGCTAGACTGGGATTTGATCCTGTTTGATGCTTATCCTTGAGATGTTAACCAACTGGATTACAATCCTACAGGTGAACATGGATTACAATCCTACAGATGAACATGGATTACAATCCTACAGGTGAACAACTATGATGGTGACTAATTATATTAGACACAGGTTTGATTGGACCGACGTTCATGTGGTAACACTTCAAGAGACACATTTGATTGAACCTATGTTCATGCTGTAACGCTTCAAGAGACACGTTTGATTGGACCCATGTTCATGCTGTAACGCTTTGAGAGACACACTTGATTAGACCGATGTTCATGCTGTAACACTTCAAGAGACACGCTTGATTGGACCCATATTCATGCTGTAACACTTCAAGAGACACGTTTGATTGGACCCATGTTCTTGCTGTAACACTTCCAGAGTGTCAGAGGCCAGTTCAGCTATGGGACGGACAAAGCTGATGATAGTGAATCATCATGTATGAACGAGTTGACCTTCAGTAAAACGCAGTATGAGAGCGGGCAGCTTGACCACGGAATAAACTGGGTCCAGTTAACGGGCCAAGCCCAGTTCACACAGGTGACACGGATTACTGCGTGTCGAGCAGTGAACTCGGGCCCCGGAACAAAAAGCTTTGTCCGAGCTAGTTGAAAGAGAGTTGTGGACTGAGACTGGACGAGACAAGACGGAACGTTGTGACTAGGTAAAATTACATTAGGTTAGTTGAATAGGTTCTTTGTGTTTAGTACCTTCGTTAGGTTATGTTTCCATTTAATGTTTTGACTAGATAGTGTAGAGTTAATGTTCCTTGTATAGTAGACATTCCACGCTTGATTAGACCCATGTTCATGCTGTAACACTTCCAGAGACACGCTTGATTGGACCGATGTTCATGCTGTAACACATCCAGAGACAGGCTTGATTGGACCGATGTTCATGCTGTAACACTTCCAGAGACAGGCTTGATTGGACCGATGTTCATGCTGTAGCACTTCCAGAGACACGCTTGATTGGACCAATGTTCATGCTGTAACACTTCCAGAGACACTCTTGATTGGACACATGTTTATGCTGTAACACTTCCAGAGACATGCTTGATTGGACCGATGTTTATGCTGTAACACTTCGAGTAGCAGCAGGTATCAAACCATGAGACATCATTCAGCTGGCACAGCTAAAACCATGAGACATCATTCAGCTGGCACAGCTAAAACTATGAGACATCATTTAGCTGGCACAGCTAAAACCTTAGGATTCTCATGTGTCTTTTGTTGATTAATACTCTAACAGTATTACAATGTTGATATCTGTTCATTTTATGTCTTAGTCTTTGTCTTAGTGGAGGTTTCAACTTCACCCTAAACAGGTTTCCCCCCAGACTTGCTCCCTTCCTGTGCCAGGGCAAATCAAATGAAATGTCCCTCACTGTTCCAATTGAAAAACTGGTGAACAAACAACTAGTGCTGGAACAATCTAGAAATATGTACCTGCAGTAAATGCATATTTCAGTTGCTAGAGGCACCAAAGCCAACCACCAGCACCAGAGATTCAGTTTGTCATTAATGGAAGTAGTCGTGCACGATAAGTTGGTTACTATACACATGTAGAATTATTACATAAGGTATTTCACCGTAAACCAGCTACTGGCCATACTGGATACCACAACACAACCGCTGCACAAATGAAAGACATTCCACAAAGAAAACAGAGCTTATAGAGCTGCAGCCAAGCACTTAACAGTAGCTCAGGCAGCGAAACCATAGACTACAGTCCTACTGTGGAAACTGCATTAGCAAAGCGCTGTTGGAAGCAAAAAAAACTTCAAAGCTAAACATTCTGCCAAGCCTATCCTTTCTTTTGGCTGTTATGTCATAAAGTAGTGTCATGTTGATGTGATTTTAAAACTGACTACTGTACATTACTGTTATCTCAACAGCACTGTAATCTTAGCAACACTGTAATTTTAACAACACTGTTTTCCTACCAACACTGTAATCTTAACATCTTGATGTACTGGCTGCTTTGAAAAGGTATTTATGGGTAACATGTTGAATTACTCATAAATTACTGGTGGAGTCTAAGTTAACATCTTAATCTACTGCCTGGTTAGTGTGGGATTGTAACATTAACATCTTGATCTACTGCCTGGTTAGGTAGGATTGTAATGTTAACATCCTGATCTACTGCCTAGTTAGTGTAGGATTGTAATGTTAACGTCTTGATCTACTGCCTGGTTAGTGTGGGATTGTAACATTAACATCTTGATCTACTGCCTGGTTAGTGTAGGATTGTAATGTTAACATCTTGATCTACTGCCTGGTTAGTGTAGGATTGTAACATTAACATCTTGATCTACTGCCTGGTTAGTGTAGGATTGTAATGTTAACGTCTTGATCTACTGCCTGGTGAGTGTAGGATTGTAACATTAACATTTTGATCTACTGCCTGGTTAGTGTAGGATTGTAATGTTAACATCTTGATCTACTGCCTGGTTAGTGTAGGATTGTAATGTTAAAATCTTGATCTACTGCCTGGTTAGCGTAGGATTGTAATGTTAACATCTTGATCTACTGCCTGGTTAGTGTAGGATTGTAACGTTAACATCATTCTGTGACAATAACATTTAACGGGGTTAACTCTCTAAGTCCCAAGTAGCGTATATTGTGATGGCCTTATCACATACACAGACAATCCAGGCCAGCGTATTATGTATTTATCCAGGTCTGGTTATGGAACACTCAAACATCTGGCCACTCCCACTGCACAGTCAGTCCCTGTGAAATTGATGCACTCATGATTTTAGAAGGATTATTTCTCATCCCTCCTCGAGCATCTACTGCCAAACATTCTGCTGGTGAAAGAGTTAATGAATTACCTCATCGGTCTGCTAAAGGTTTCCAGTGTGCACATCTGTGTCAGATTACAGGTTTCTGACTGCAGAAATATCATCTTACAATCCCATATGAGAATCTACTGGAGAGTTCTTGATAACATTTTGTCTGCTGACTGACTGCTGGGGTTCCTCTAATGTTAAACATCTTCCTCTGCCTGTTCACTAATGTGCAGGCAACAATCAGCTAATGTTAAACATCTTCCTCTGTTCACTAACTTGCAAGTGACAATCAGCTAATGTTACAGGCAACAAACAGAAGATCTCATAGAAGGTTTAATGTAAAACCTGACATGTTTGAGAACTGAGACAAGACAAAACTTTCAGAACTGAGACCAGATACAGACTTTCAGAACTGAGACCAGATACAAACTTTTAGAATTAAGACCAGACACAAACTTTCAGAACTGAGACCAGATACAGACTTTCAGAACTGAGACCAGATACAAACTTTCAGAATTAGGACCAGACACAAATTTTCAGAACTGAGACCAGATACAAACTTTTAGAATTAAGACCAGACACAAATTTTCAGAACTGAGACCAGATACAAACTTTTAGAATTAAGACCAGACACAAATTTTCAGAACTGAGACCAGACGCAAACTTTCAGAACTGAGACCAGACACAAACTTTCAGAACTGAGACTAGATACAAACTTTTAAAACTGAGATCAGACACAAGCTTTCAGAACTGAGACCAGACACAAATTTTCAGACCTGAGACCAGACACAAACTTTCAGAACTGAGACCAGATACAAACTTTCACAACTGAGACCAGACACAAACTTTCAGAACTGAGACCAGACACAAACTTTCAGAACTGAAACCAGACACAAACTTTTAGAACTGAGACCAGACACAAGCTTTCAGAATTAAGACCAGACACAAACTTTTAGACCTGAGACCAGACGCCAACTTTCAGAACTGAGACCAGACACCAACTTTCAGAACTGAGACCAGACACAGACTTTTAGAACTGAGACCAGACACAAACTTTTAGAACTGAGACCAGACACAAACTTTTAAAACTGAGACCAGACACAAACTTTCAGAACTGAGACCAGACAAAGACTTTCAGAATTAAGACCAGACACAAACTTTCAGAACTGAGACCAGACATAGACTTTCAGAACTGAGACCAGACACAAACTTTCAGAACTGAGACCAGAGACAAACCTGTTGATTGAGGTCATGCATACAGATGGCTTTAGGCTTAAGTAATTGTATACTAGTTGTTGTACTACACATCTCTGACTTCGCTGAGAGAATTCACTCTGGCATGCCAGTCACTGTTTGTTCTCTGACTTCACAGAAGGAATTCACTCTGGCATGCCAGTCACTGTTTGTTCTCTGACTTCTCAGAATTCACTCTGGCATGCCAGTCACTGTTTGTTCTCTGACTTCTCAGAGAGAATTCACTCTGGCATGCCAGTCACTGTTTGTTCTCTGACTTCTCAGAATTCACTCTGGCATGCCAGTCACTGTTTGTTCTCTGACTTCTCAGAGAGAATTCACTCTGGCATGCCAGTCACTGTTTGTTCTCTGACTTCTCAGAGAGAATTCACTCTGGCACGCCAGTCACTGTTTGTTCTCTGACTTGGAAGGCAAGGCGAATCGGTCTTTCCATCACCAGAATTTCTAGGGCTATAGTTTTAATTTTGCCCTCTCCTTTCCTTGGAGTTGTGTCTTCATTTAGGACCACCCTCAGCTTACGTAGCACCTGCACTAGGCCCTGTTTCAGCTCTAGGTAAGCCAACCTCATCCCTAAACACATCCTGGGACCATGGCCAAAAGGCATAAATGCCAGCGGGTGTCTCTTCTCTCGTTCCTCAGGTGAAAAACGGTCAGGGTCGAATTGATTGGGGTCAGGATAGATGTTGGGATCTGTGAGTATGTGAAACAAGGGTATCATCACTGTGGCTCCTTTTGGGATGGTTATTCCGTTGTAGGTGACGGATTCCTTGGCCAGCCTGTTGATACTTAGCAGGGGTGGGTACAGGCGTAGAGTCTCGTTGATGACTTGCTCCATGTACGTTAGTTTGCTCAACTCTTCGTAGCTAGGACAATCGGACTTCAACACTTCTTGCATCTCCTGGTACACTCGTTCCTGCCAACAAACAGATGCAGCCATGATATATCACCGTGGTTACTAGTGCAAGGTCAATATGACACAAACATGCCAGTTAGTGACACAAGGATGTTATATTCCATTTATGGATGCGCATCGTAACATTATAAAAAGATGATTTTCTGTGTGTTGATCTTTGTATATGCTGTGTTTGTATCTCTGTATATGATGTGTGTGTATCTTTGTATATGCTGTGTGTGTATCTTTGTATATGCTGTGTGGGTATCTTTGTATTTGGTGTGTGTGTATCTTTGTATATGCTGTGTGTGTATCTTTGCTTATGCTGTGTGTCTTTTTATATGCCTGTGTGTGCACTCATCTGCATATTTATATGTAGCAAGTGCTTGCGTGTATGCGTGCGTGTGTGTTTGTATATGTATGTGTGAGAGAAAGAACGGGACAGAGACTGAGAGAGAAAAAAGAAGTATGGAATATTTGAATAAGTCTAGCAAAATATTGCAGTTTAATTTATCACTGGCTCACACGATCACTAGCTCACATGATCACTGGCTCACACGATCACTGGCTCACACGATCACTGGCTCACACGATCACTGGCTCACACGATCACTGGCTCACATCGTAATGGGTGATATTTTCACCCTGATTAGAAAGGTTAGGGGGGGGGGAGGGGAGAGCTCAAGGTTAACAAGAATACCGAGAGAAGCCAGATACTCGAATTAACCGAGGTTTTCAAGATAGGTTACGACCACGAGTTATCACGTGGAACCCGATGATAGCGACCACAGGTCGCCACGTGGAACCCAAGAACAACCACGT
Organism: Candidula unifasciata; assembly: GCA_905116865.2. Taxonomy (NCBI): domain Eukaryota; kingdom Metazoa; phylum Mollusca; class Gastropoda; order Stylommatophora; family Geomitridae; genus Candidula; species Candidula unifasciata. The sequence continues at coordinate 327,775 of CAJHNH020000863.1, read as the reverse complement.
TGAACGATCACTGGGTATAAGTTCTGACCCCAGTTAGTATGAGTTAGTGTGTGTTGACTGTCGGAGTGAAAGGACGGGAGAGGGATCGAGAGAATGACAATGTGAGACTGATTGCTGCGAGAGGAAGAGCAGACGACGACATCCATTGAAGCCCAAGACCAGCCAGGCCATTCTGTGTGAAGTCGATGAAAATAACCAGATCCATCTGTGCGAACTCTGGTCAATGATTGTGTGAGAAACTAGCATGTTGGAGAGTGATAGCTGTGGTGTGTGCAAGCTTTATATTAGGACACGGACAGGACCTTTATGTAAATGATGAGATGTCAATAAACTTTTTTATACTGCTAGGTCGGTGTCGGCTTGTGCTAGTTATGTCATCGTAGAATGTGTGCTAAGAGCATTCACTAGACACATCATCTCCTAGACAACAGCTCATTGCACACACGATTACTGGTTCACACGATTACTGGCTCACACAATCATTGGCTCACACAATCACTGGCTCACACGATCACTGACTCACATGATCACTGGTTCACATGATCACTGGCTTACATGATCACTGGCTCACAGGATCACTGGCTCACATGATCACTGGCTCACATGATCACATGATCACTGGCTCACATGATTACCTGCTCACATGATCACTGGCTCACACGATCACTGGCTTACACGATCACTGGCTCACATGATCACTGGCTCACATGATCACTGGCACACACAATCACTGGCTCACATGATCACATGATCACTGGCTCACATGATCACTAGCTCACATGATCACTGGCTCACATGATCATTGGCTCACACGATCACATGATCACTGGCTCACATGATCATTGGCTCACATGATCATTGGCTCACACGATCACTGTCTCACACGATCACTGGCTCACATGATCACTGGCTCACACGATCACTGGCTCACACAATCACTGGTTCACATGATCACTGGCTTACATGATCACTGGCTCACAGGATCACTGGCTCACATGATCACTGGCTCACATGATCACATAATCACTGGCTCACACGATCACTGACTCACATGATCACTGGTTCACATGATCACTGGCTTACATGATCACTGGCTCACAGGATCACTGGCTCACATGATCACTGGCTCACATGATCACATGATCACTGGCTCACATGATTACCTGCTCACATGATCACTGGCTCACACGATCACTGGCTTACACGATCACTGGCTCACATGATCACTGGCTCACATGATCACTGGCACACACAATCACTGGCTCACATGATCACATGATCACTGGCTCACATGATCACTAGCTCACATGATCACTGGCTCACATGATCATTGGCTCACACGATCACATGATCACTGGCTCACATGATCATTGGCTCACATGATCATTGGCTCACACGATCACTGTCTCACACGATCACTGGCTCACATGATCACTGGCTCACACGATCACTGGCTCACATGATCACTGGCTCACACGATCATTGGCTCACATGATCATTGGCTCACATGATCATTGGCTTACATGATCATTGGCTCACATGATCACTGGCTCACATGATCACTAGCTCACACGATCACTGACTCACATGATCACTGGCTCACATGATCACTGGCTCACATGATCACTGGCTCACATGATCACATGATCACTGTCTCACATGATTACTGGCAAACATGATAACTGGCTCACATGATCACATGATCACTGTCTCACATGATTACTGGCTCACATGATCACTGGCTCTCACGATCACTAGCTAACACGATCACTGGCTCACATGATCACTGGCTCACATGATCACTGTCTCACATGATTACTGGCTCACATGATCACTGGCTCACACGATTACTAGCTAACACGATCACTGGCTCACACGATCACTGGCTCAAACGATCACTGGCTCACATCGTAATGGGTGATATTTTCACCCTGATTAGGAAGGTTGGGGGGGGGGGGGGGGGGGGGAGCTCAAGGTTAACAAGAATACCGAGAGAAGCCATATACTCGGATTAACCGAGGTTTTCAAGATAGGTGACGACCACGAGTTATCACGTGGAACCCGATGATAGCGACCACAGGTCGCCACGTGGAACCCAAGAACAACCACGTTAAACGATCACTGGGTATAAGTTCGGACCCCAGTTAGTATGAGTTAGTGTGTGTTGACTGTCGGAGTGAAATGACGGGAGAGGGATCGAGAGAATGACAATGTGAGACTGATTGCTGCGAGAGGAAGAGCAGACGACGACATCCATTGAAGCCCAAGACCAGCCAGGCCATTCTGTGTGAAGTCGATGAAAATAACCAGATCCATCTGTTTAAACTCTGGTCAATGATTGTGTGAGAAACTAGCATGTTGGAGAGTGATAGCTGTGGTGTGTGCAAGCTTTATATTAGGACACGGACAGGACGTTTATGTAAATGATGAGATGTCAATAAACTTTTTTATACTGCTAGGTCGGTGTCGGCTTGTGCTAGTTATGTCATCGTAGAATGTGTGCTAAGAGCATTCACTAGACACATCATCTCCTAGACAACAGCTCATTGCACACACGATCACTGGTTCACACGATTACTGGCTCACACGATCATTGGTTCACACAATCACTGGCTCACACGATCACTGGCTCACATGATCACTGGCTCACACGATCACTGGCTCACATGATCACTGGCTCACATGATCACATGATCGCTGGCTCACATAATCACTAGCTCACATGATCACTGGCTCACATGATCACTGGTTCACATGATCACTGGCTCACTCGATCACTGGCTAACACGATCACTGGCTCACATGATCACTGGCTCACATTATTATTGGCTCACACGATCACTGGCTCATATGATCACTAGCTCACATGATCACTGGCTCACATGATCACTGGCTCAAACGATCACTGGGTCACATGATCACTGGCTCACATGATCACTGGCTCACATGATCACTGGCTCACTTGATCACATGATCACTGGCTCACATAATCATTGGCTCACTTTATCACTGGCTCACACGATCACTGGCTCACACGATCACTGGCTCACATGATCACATGATCACTGGCTCACACGATCACAGGCTCACATGATCAGTGGGTCATATGATTACTAACTCCCACGATCACTGGCTCACACGATCACTTGCTCACTAACTCACATGATCACTGGCTCACACGATCACTGGCTCACACGATCAGTGGGTCATATGATTACTAACTCACACGATCAGTGCTACCTCACTCGATCACTAGCTCACACGATCACTGGCTCACATCGTAATGGGTGATATTTTCACCCTGATTAGGAAGGTGGGGGGGGGGGGGAGGGAGCTCAAGGTTAACAAGAATACCGAGAGAAGCCAGATACTCGGATTAACCGAGGTTTTCAAGATAGGTAATGACCACGAGTTATCACGTGGAACCCGATGATAGCGACCACAGGTCGCCACGTGGAACCCAAGAACAACCACGTTGAACGATCACTGGGTATAAGTTCGGACCCCAGTTAGTATGAGTTAGTGTGTGTTGACTGTCGGAGTGAAAGGACGGGAGAGGGATCGAGAGAATGACAATGTGAGACTGATTGCTGCGAGAGGAAGAGCAGACGACGACATCCATTGAAGCCCAAGACCAGCCAGGCCATTCTCTGTGAAGTCGATGAAAATAACCAGATCCATCTGTTTGAACTCTGGTCAATGATTGTGTGAGAAACTAGCATGTTGGAGAGTGATAGCTGTGGTGTGTGCAAGCTTTATATTAGGACACGGACAGGACGTTTATGTAAATGATGAGATGTCAATAAACTTTTTTATACTGCTAGGTCGGTGTCGGCTTGTGCTAGTTATGTCATCGTAGAATGTGTGCTAAGAGCATTCACTAGACACATCATCTCCTAGACAACAGCTCATTGCACACACGATCACTGGCTCACACGATCACTGGCTCACATGATCACATGATCGCTGGCTCACATAATCACTAGCTCACATGATCACTGGCTCACATGATCACTGGCTCACATGATCACTGGCTCTCACGATCACTGGCTAACACGATCACTGGCTCACATGATCACTGGCTCACATGATTATTGGCTCACACGATCACTGGCTCACATGATCACTGGCTCACATGATCACATGATCACTGGCTCACATGATCACTGGCTCACATGATCACTGGCTCAAACGATCACTGGCTCACATGATCACTGGCTCACATGATCACTGGCTCACTTGATCACATGATCACTGGCTCACATAATCATTGGCTCACTTGATCACTGGCTCACACAATCACTGGCTCACACAATCACTGGCTCACATGATCACATGATCACTGGCTCACACGATCACAGGCTCACATGATCAGTGGGTCATATGATTACTAACTCACACAATCACTGGCTCACACGATCACTTGCTCACTAACTCACATGATCACTAGCTCACATGATCACTAGCTCACACGATCACTGGCTCACACGATCAGTGGATCATATGATTACTAACTCACACGATAAGTGCTACCTCACTCGATCACTAGCTCACACGATCACTAGCCCACACAATTACTAGCTTATAGAATCACTTGCCCACACGATCACCAGCTCGCACAATCACTAGCTTACACAATCACTAGATAACATGACCAGTAACTTACTCGATCACCTACCCACACGATAACCAGCTTACACAATCACTAGTTCATGTTTATATGACCAGTAACTCACACGATCACCAGCTTACACAGTCACTAGTCCACATGACCAGTAACTCACACGATCACCAGCTTACCCAATCACTAGTTCACATGACAAGGAACTCACACGATCACCAGCTTACACAGTCACTAGTTTACATAACCAGTAACTTACACGATCACCAGCTCACACAGTCAGTAGTTCGCATGACCAGTAACTAAAACAATCATCAGCTTACACAGTCACTAGTTCACCTGACCAGTAACTCACACGATCACCAGCTTACACAATCCCTAGTTCACATTGCCAGTAACTCACACGATCACAGGCTTACACAGTCACTAGTTCACATAAGGACTAACTTACACGATCACCAGCTTACACAATCACTAGTTCACATGACCAGTAACTCACACGATCACCAGCTTACACAAACACTAGTTCACATGACCAGTAACTCACACGATCACCCGCTTACACAGTCACTAGTTCACGTTCACATGACCAATAACTCACACGATCACTAGCTTACACAATCACTAGTTCACGTTCACATGACCAGTAACTCACACGATCACCCGCTCACACAGTCACTAGTTCACGTTCACATGACCAGTAACTCACACGATCACCCGCTTACACAATCACTAGTTCACGTTCACATGACCAGTAACTCATACGATCACCCGCTTACACAGCCACTAGTTCACGTTCACATGACCAGTAACTCACACGATCACCCGCTTACATAGTCACTAGTTCACGTTCACATGACCAGTAACTCAAACGATCACCAGCTCACATAGTCACTAGTTCACATTACCAATAACTCACACGATCACCAGCTTACACAATCACTAGTTCATATGACCAGTCAGAGACACGATCACCAGCTCACACAGTCACTATTTCACATGACCAGTAACTCACACGACCACCAGCTTACACAATCACTAGTTCACATGACCAGTAACTCAAACGATCACCAGCTAACACAATCAATAGTTCACGTTCACATGACCAGTAACTCACACGATCACGAGGTTACACAATCACTAGTTCACGTTCACATACACAATCACCAGTTCACATGACCAGTAACTCACACCATCACCAGCTTACACAATCACTAGTTCACGTTCACATACACAATCACCAGTTCACATGACCAGTAACTCACACCATCACCAGCTTACACAATCACTAGTTCACATGACCAGTAGCTCACACGATCCCAGCTCACACAGTCACTAGATCACGTTCACATGAAAAGTAACTCACAAGTTCACCAGCTTACACAATCACTAGTTCACGTTCACATGACCAGTAACTCACCAGATCACAAGCTTACACAGTCACTAGTTCACATGACCAGAAACTCACACGACCACCAGCTTACACAATCACTAGTTCACATGACCAGTAACTCACTCGATCACCAGCTTACACAATCACTAGTTCACATGACCAGTAACTCACACGATCACCACTTACACAGTCACTAGTTCACATTACCATTCACAGACACGATCACCAGCTCACACAGTCACTAGTTCACATGACGAGAAACTTACACGACCACCAGCTTACACAATCACTAGTTCCCATGACCAGTAACTCACACGATCACCAGCTTACACAGTTACTAATTCACGTTCACATGACCAGTAACTAACACCATCACCAGCTTACAGAGTCACTAATTCACGTTCACATGACCAGTAACTCATTTGATCACCAGCTCACACAGTCAGTAGTTCACATGACCAGTAACTCACACGATCACTAGCTCACACAGTTACTAGTTAACGTTCACATGACCAGTAACTCACACGATCACCAGCTTACACAGTCACTAGTTCACATGACCAGTAGCTCACACGATCCCAGTTCACACAGTCACTAGTTCACATGACCAGTAACTCACACGTTCACCAGCTTACACAATCACTAGTTCACGTTCACATGACCAGTAACTCACACGATCACCAGCTTACACAATCACTAGTTCACATGACCAGTAACTCACACGATCACCAGCTTACACAGTCACTAATTCACGTGACCAGTAACTCACCAGATCACAAGCTTACACAGTCGCTAGTTCACATGACCAATAATTCATACGATCACCAGCTTACACAATCACTAATTCACATGACCAGTCACAGACACGATCACCAGCTTACACAATCACTAGTTCACGTTCACATCACCAGTAACTCACAAGATCACCAGCTTACACAATCACTAGTTCACATGACCTGTAACTCACACGATCACCAACTTACACAATCACTAGTTAACATTACCAGTCACAGACACGATCACCAGCTCAAACAGACACTAGTTCACATGACGAGTAACTCACACGACTACTAGCTTACACAATCACTAGTTCACATGACCAGTAAATCACACGATCACCAGCTTACACAATCACCAGTTCACGTTCACATGACCAGTAACTCACACGATCACCAGCTTACTCAGTCACATGTTCACACGACCAGTAACTCACACAATCACCAGCTTACACAATCACCAGTTCACGTTCACATGACCAGTAACTCACACGGTCATCAGCTTACACAGTCACTAGTTCACATGTCCAGTAACTCACACAATCACCAGCTTACACAGTCACTAGTTCACGTTCACATGACCAGTAACTCACACGATCACCAGCTTACATAGTCACTAGTTCACGTTCACATGACCAGTAACTCACACGATTACCAGCTTACACAGTCACTAGTTCACGTTCACATGACCAGTAACTCACACGATCCCCAGCTTACATAGTCACTAGTTCACGTTCACATGACCAGTAACTCACACGATCACTAGCTTACATAGTCACTAGTTCACGTTCACATGACCAGTAACTCACACCATCACCAGCTTACACAGTCACTAGTTCACGTTCACATGACCAGTAACTCACACCATCACCAGCTTACACAGTCACTAATTCACGTTCACATGACTAGTAACTCACACGATCACCAGCTCCCACTTTCACTAGTTCACGTTAACATGACCAGTAACTCACACGATCACCATCTTACACAGTCACTAGTTCACATGACCAGTAACTCACACGATCACCAGCTTACACAGTCACTAGTTAATTTTTACATGACCTGTGACACACACGATCACCAGCTTTCACAATCACTAGTTCACATGACCAGTAACTGACACGATCACCAGCTTACACAATCACCAGTTCACATGACCAGTAACTCACACGATCACCAGCTTACACAGTCACTAGTTCACGTTCACATGACCAGTAACTCACACGATCACCAGCTCACACAGTTACTAGTTCACGTTCACATGACCAGTAACTCACACGATCACCAGCTTACACAGTGACCAATTCACGTTCACATGACCAGCAACTTACACGATCAACAGCTTACACAGTCACTAGTTCACATGACCAATAACTCGCACGATCACCAGCTTACACAGTCAATAGTTCAGTTCACATGACTAGTAACTTACACGACCACCAGCTTACACAGTCACTAGTTCGTTTTCACATGACCTGTAACACACACGATCACCAGCTCACACAGTCACTAGTTCACTTGACCAGTAACTTACACGACCACCAGCTTACACAATCACTAGTTCACCTAGTTCACATGACCAGTAACTCACACGATCCCAGCTTACAAAATCACCAGTTCACATTACCAGTAACTCACACGATCCCAGATTACAAAATCACTAGTTCACATGACCAGTAACTCACACGATCCCAGCTTACACAGTCACTAGTTCACATGACCAGTAACTGACACGATCACCAGCTCACACAATCACTAGTTCACATGACCAGTAACTCACACGATCCCAGCTTACACAGTCACTAGTTCACATGACCAGTAACTTACACGATCACAAGCTTACACAATCACTAATCCACATGACCAGTAACTCACACGATCATCAGCTCACACAGTAACTAGTTCACGTTCACATGAACTGTAACTGACACGATCACCAGCTTACACAATCACTAGTTCACGTTCACATGACCAGTAACTCACACGATTACCAGCTTACACAATCACTAGTTCACGTTCACATACACAATCACTAGTTCACATGACCAGTAACTCACACGATCACCAGCTCACACAGTCACTAGTTCACATGACCAGTAACTTACACGATCAACAGCTTACACAATCACTAGTTCACATGACCAGTAACTTACACGATCACCAGCTCACACAGTCACTAGTTCACATGACCAGAAACTTACACGATCAACAGCTTACACAATCACTAGTTCACATGACCAGTAACTTACACGATCACCAGCTCACACAGTCACTAGTTCACGTTCACATGACCAGTCACAGACACGATCACTAGCTTACACAGTCGCTAGTTCACATGACCAATAATTCATACGATCACCAGCTTACACAATCACTAATTCACATGACCAGTCACAGACACGATCACCAGCTTACACAATCACTAGTTCACGTTCACATCACCAGTAACTCACAAGATCACCAGCTTACACAATCACTAGTTCACATGACCTGTAACTCTCACGATCACCATCTTACACAATCACTAGTTACCATTACCAGTCACAGACACGATCACCAGCTCACACAGACACTAGTTCACATGACGAGTAACTCACACTACCACTAGCTTACACAATCACTAGTTCACATGACCAGTAACTCACACGATCACCAGCTTACACAATCACCAGTTCACGTTCACATGACCAGTAACTCACACGATCACTAGCTTACACAATCACCAGTTCACGTTCACATGACCAGTAACTCACACGGTCATCAGCTTACACAGTCACTAGTTCACGTTCACATGACCAGTAACTCACACGATCACCCGCTTACACAATCACTAGTTCACGTTCACATGACCAGTAACTCACACGGTCATCAGCTTACACAGTCACTAGTTCACATGACCAGTAACTCACACAATCACCAGCTTACACAGTCACTAGTTCACGTTCACATGACCAGTAACTCACACGATCACCAGCTTACATAGTCACTAGTTCACGTTCACATAACCAGTAACTCACACGACCACCAGCTTACACAGTCACTAGTTCACGTTCACATGACCAGTAACTCACACGATCCCCAGCTTACATAGTCACTAGTTCACGTTCACATGACCAGTAACTCACACGATCACCAGCTTACATAGTCACTAGTTCACGTTCACATGACCAGTAACTCACACCATCACCAGCTTACACAGTCACTAATTCACGTTCACATGACTAGTAACTCACACGATCACCAGCTCCCACTTTCACTTGTTCACGTTCACATGACCAGTAACTCACACGATCACCATCTTACACAGTCACTAGTTCACATGACCAGTAACTCGCACGATCACCAGCTTACACAGTCAATAGTTCAGTTCACATGACTAGTAACTCACACGATCACCAGCTCACACAGTCACTAGTTCACATGACCAGTAACTCACACGATCACCAGCTTACACAGTCACTAGTTAATTTTTACATGACCTGTAACACACACGATCACCAGCTTTCACAATCACTATTTCACATGACCAGTAACTGACACGATCACCAGCTTACACAATCACCAGTTTACATGACCAGTAACTCACACGATCACCAGCTTACACAGTTACTAGTTCACGTTCACATGACCAGTAACTCACACGATCACCAGCTTACACAGTTACTAGTTCACGTTCACATGACCAGTAACTCACACGATCACCAGCTCACACAGTTACTAGTTTACGTTCACATGACCAGTAACTCACACGATCACCAGCTTACACAGTGACCAATTCACGTTCACATGACCAGCAACTTACACGATCAACAGCTTACACAGTCACTAGTTCACATGACCAATAACTCGCACGATCACCAGCTTACACAGTCAATAGTTCAGTTCACATGACTAGTAACTTACACGACCACCAGCTTACACAGTCAAAAGTTCATTTTCACATGACCTGTAACACACACGATCACCAGCTCACACAGTCACTAGTTCACTTGACCAGTAACTTACACGACCACCAGCTTACACAATCACTAGTTCACCTAGTTCACATGACCAGTAACTCACACGATCCCAGCTTACAAAATCACTAGTTCACATGACCAGTAACTCACACGATCCCAGCTTACACAATCACTAGTTCACATGACCAGTAACTCACACGATTCCAGCTTACAAAATCACTAGTTCACATGACCAGTAACTTACACGATCACAAGCTTAAACAATCACTAATCCACATGACCAGTAACTCACACGACCATCAGCTCACACAGTTACTAGTTCACGTTCACATGAACTGTAACTGACACGATCACCAGCTTACACAATCACTAGTCCACATGACCAGTCACTCACACGATCACCAGCTTACACAATCACTAGTTCACATGACCAGTAACTGACACGATCACCAGCTCACACAGTCACTAGTTCACACTACCAGTAACTGACACGATCACCCGCTTACACAGTCACTAGTTCACATGAACAGTCACTCACACGATCACCAGCTTACACAATCACTAGTTCACGTTCACATGACCAGTAACTCACACGATTACCAGCTTACACAATCACTAGTTCACGTTCACATACACAATCACTAGTTCACATGACCAGTAACTCACACGATCACCAGCTCACACAGTCACTATTCACATGACCAGTAACTTACACGATCACCAGCTCACACAGTCACTAGTTCACATGACCAGTAACTTACACGATCAACAGCTAACACAATCACTAGTTCACATGACCAGTAACTTACACGATCACCAGCTCACACAGTCACTAGTTCACGTTCACATGACCAGTCACAGACACGATCACTAGCTTACACAGTCAGTAGTTCACATGACCAGTAACTCACACGATCACCAGCTTACACAATCACTAGTTCATGTTTACATGACCAGTCACTCATACGATCACCAGCTCTTAAGCTCAACAGTGGCGGGTCACGTGTGAGCTAATTTATGTCAAGTGGCCACGTAATCTATCTAGACATTTTGTAGTCTACCCATGACGCTTTTCCGATCAATTTTATCAGGTTGTCACTAAGCTTTACAGATGTTTTTCTGCACAAAACACACTCACCAAATCGTTGTTTGTCGACTTCAACTTGTGTATCATTGGCATAAACAAGCAGACATGGTTGTAGAAGTTGCCATGGGTAAACACAAATGCGCAACCACGTTGCTTACCTGGATGTCAGGGTTCAAGGCCAGTTCGTAAAGGCACACGTGCAATGTGGAGGCAGTGGATTCCAGTCCAGCAAAAATGACCAGCATGGAGTGACCCAGGATCTCCTCATCCGTGAGGCCTTCTACTGGCTGTCCCTCTGCATCTGTGGTGGAATCTGCAACATCTACCTCGTCTCTGTTGACCTGGCCGCTTTGTGAGGCCTCGTTGGTTTTCAGAAGCAGATCCAGAAAATCGGGGGTTGCTTTTCTTATGCCAGACTGGCGATGTATCCTCCTTTCTTTTATTGCTGATTTTAAAACAGTGTCAAAATATCTGTGCGACTTTAAATTAACACGGTCGTAGATTTGTAGCTTGAAGACTTTGACACAAAGTTGTGGAATGAAAGGAATTAACCTTAAAAGCTGACTGATCGTTTTACGACTTAAGTACAAGAGGTTTTTAGCATTGTTGTAAAATTCGTCGTCAACACCGATGCAATCGACCTTGAACCCGAAGGCAGTCCGGGCGATGATCTCACAGGTATATTGTCCACAGATCTCCTTCATGGGAACTACAGCCCCTTGTCTGGCTGACTGGCCCAGGTACCTGCTCAGTGACTGTGCAGAGATGTCCACCAACGTCGCTATCTGCTTCAGCTTGGCCGTGGTGAAAGTCGGGGAGACAATTTGTCTATGGCGCCGCCAACCGCTGCCTCTGGCGAAGAACAAGGACTTGGCAAGCGGGGTGCTGGTCAAGAAGTTGCCTGACCGGTCCTGGAAGTTGTTGAAGTCCTTGACCATGATGTTCTTCAAGAGTTCAAGGTTGCAGGTTATGAGAACTAGCCGGGAGCCTTGTTCTAACCCAATTGTGTCGCCATACTGGTTCAGAAGATCTGTGATTTTTACTCTACGGTAGGATAGATTGCATTAGTTTCAAAAGACAGCTAAAACATTTTATTAAAGAATGCACACATAAATCAGGAGAGATTGTTACAATCTATTTCGTACATAGGAAGTTAGAGAGAAAGTTAGAGAGAGACTGGACATTCATTTAAACAAACGTTAGTCTCCCCTAACAAAGTAGGTCACGTTCCATTGATAAGTTTATTGGTCTGGTCTACCTTCCTGCAGGTTACGGGTATACCGCTCTGTGGTTTGCTTTTTGAACTGTTTTGCATTTACGTTTTTATTTCGAGAAAGAGAATGCCTGTGACATGGGTTTTATCACTTTTTAAAGGGCTTTTGTATTAGACCTAGTTTGTCAATGTTTTTTGAGTTTTAAAAGCGATGGAATGCTGAAATATAGAAAACGCGATATCAACGGCATTGCGGAACACTCCGTAACCTTGTGACAAGGTCGACCAATCAGAAGTGAGCTAGGCTGAAGGTCGACCAATCAGAAGTGAGCTAGTGTGTAACACTATAAATGAGGAGAGCAACATTACTGTTACTGGACACTCTAGTCACTTGTCTTAGAGTGGACCCTATAGGGTAAGAGAAACATTGGACTCCTCACGGACAGCTCATATACACACTAGCTCACTTCCGGTTGGTCGACCTTCAGCCTTTCTTACTTCTGATTGGTCGACCTTGAGCCACCCGACATTGGCACAAGGTCACGGGGGTGTTTCCCAATGCCGTTGATATCGCTTCTATATTTCATCATTCAAGCGCTTTTAACACTCCAAAGACATTGAGAAACTGGGTCTAACACAAAACACTTTTATAGATATATGAAACACAGGCGTTCTCTTTCTCGGAATGAAAATGTAAATGCAAGACATCTCAGAAAGCGTACAAAAAAAGCGGCACACCCTTAACGTCTAACCGGTTAGACCAGTCCAAGAAAGTTATCAATAGAATGTGACCTACTGTTTGTTTGACTCACTGTAGAACCCTGTCATTGACTGGGCACTCTAGTCTCGTGCCATCGACTGGACACTATTGCAACCTGTTATTGGCAGGACACAGCAGTCCTGTGTCATCGACTGGACACTCTAGTTCCCTTTTATTGACTGGACACTCTAGTTTCCTGTCATTGACTGGACACTAGTTCCCTGTCACTGACTGCACACACTAGTTCCCTGGCATTGACTGGACACTGTAGTCTCGTGCCATCGACTGGACACTCTTGCAACCTGTTATTGGCAGGACACAGCAGTCCTGTGTCATCGACTGGACACTCTAGTTCCCTTTTATTGACTGAACAGTCTAGTCCCTGTCATTGACTGGACACTAGTTCCCTGTCATTGACTGGACAATAGTTCCCTGTCATTGACTGGACACTCTAGTTCCCTGTCATTGACTGACACTCTAGTTCCATGTCATGACCTCTTCGCTCATGAGACGTCGCCACAACCCGATTACTGAAGGCAGGGGCGGATCACTGCCATATTCTTGTGTAGGTTGGTTTCATCATGGAAGTGCAAGCCTGTGTGTGTGTGCGCGCGCACGCGCGTGTGTGTGTGTGTGTGTTTCTGGGTGTGTGTTTGTATGTTAATGCTTGTAAGGAGAGTTCACATAAATACTCCCGATGTTTAAACTATTCAAACATATATTTTTATAAAGTTGCAGCTCTATACTGGTACAGTCTAGTCTCTCTCTCTTTCTCTCTCTCTCTCTCTCTCTCTCTCTCTCTCTCTCTTTCTCTCTCTCTCTCCGGTCTCCTCTTTACCCCCCTCTCTTTCACTCTTTCACACATACACAGACATTGTCAAACAAGTAGGGTGTGAAATTCAACACTGACCTAAAATCACCTGTGACAAAATAAAACTGAGGGATTGTGGGACAGGTGACTCCGTAGCCACGCCATTGACCTCCACTTGACCTTTGACACCAGTAGATGGCCACCGCCACGGCTGCCAGGACCAGGGAGACGCCACAGGCCAGAGCTGTGGGCCCTGGGACAGTCCAAACTGGCATTCTGGAGGATGTGTAGTCATTCATCTTTGGGACAGCCTGAGGCTTGTGTGTCTGTCAGCTGGTAATCAGTCGTCGATCTGTCACACACACACACAAAAAGACATGTGAATTAAGTTCTAGCGCAGTACTTATCCTGTCCATGTTTATATATAATCAGCACGATAATTGGTTTGACTTGTCATTATGTGACTACTAGTCATATTTAGTGTCAGATCTGTCTAATGGATGCACACGCAACACTCAGGTTCTGGAACGGGACTGCAGTCCAGGAGTGGACGAGCAACCAGAACTTTCCACCAGAGTTTACAGCTGGTGAAGGCAATAAAAAGAAGTATCAGGGCTGGAAGAGGCCCTGGCGTTCCTAGACTAGGTTGTCTGACAGCAGTGTCACCAGTGACAGACAGGTTGTCTGACAGCAATGTGACCAGTGACGGACAGGTTGTCTGACAGTAGTGTGATCAGTGACGGACAGGTTGTCTGACTGGAGTGTGACCAGTGACTGACAGGTTGTCTGACAGGAGTGTGACCAGTGACTGACAGTTTGTCTGGCAGGAGTGTGACCAGTGACTGACAGGTTGTCTGAAAACAGTGTGACCAGTGACGGACAGGTTGTCTGACATGAGTGTGACCAGTGACTGGCAGGTTGTCTGACAGGGGTGTGACCAGTGACGGACAGGTTGTCTGACAGGAGTGTGACCAGTGACGGACAGGTTGTCTGACAACAGTGTGACCAGTGACGGACAGGTTGTCTGACAGGAGTGTGACCAGTGACGGGCAGGTTGTCTGACAGGAGTTTGACCAGTGACTGGCAGGTTGTCTGATAGTAGTGTGACCTGTGACTGGCAGGTTGTCTGACAGGAATGTGACCAGTGACGGATAGGTTGTCTGACATCAGTGTGACAAGTGACGGACAGGTTGTCTGATAGTAGTGTGACTGGATTTATGCGTAAGCTAAATAAGCTAAAGTGTAGGGCCTCACAATAATGCAAAGGCTTAAAAAATGTAGAAGCTACAGAGGAGTGGCTATGTAAGGCAGTAGATACTTTTAATGTAAGAGTATCCACGCGGTATTGATATTAATTAACCTGACGAGTGGACTGACGCACTTCCATGATTATGCCAAGCAGAATTACCCAGAGAAGAACGAATTCAACAAAAAGATCTGACTCGACCAGATTCGCTTAGTTCAGCTCAAAGATCTGACAAGACAAGATTCACTTAGTCCAACACAAAGATCTGACAAAAGATTCGCTTAGTTCAACACAAAGATCTGACAAGAAAAGATTCACTTAGTCCAACACAAAGATCTGACAAGACAAGATTCATTTAGTTCGACACAAAGATCTGACAAGAAAAGATTCGCTTAGTCCAAAACAAAGATCTGACAAGACAAGATTCCCTTAGTTTAACACAAAGATCTGGCAAGACAAGATTCACTTAGTTCAACACAAAGATCTAACAAGACAAGATTCACTTAGTCCAACACAACGATCTGACAAGACAAAATTCATTTATTTCGACACAAAGATCTGAAAAGACAAGATTCACTTAGTTTAACACAAAGATCTGACAAGAAAAGATCCATTTAGTCTAACACAAAGATCTGACAAGACAAGATTCGCTTAGTTCAACACAAAGATCTGACAAAACAAGATTCGCTTAGTTCAACACAAAGATCTGACAAAACAAGATTCGCTTAGTTCAACACAAAGATCTGACAAAACAAGATTCGCTTAGTTCAACACAAAGATCTGATAAGACATAGATTCGCTTAGTTCAACACAAAGATCTGACAAAACAAGATTCGCTTAGTTCAACACAAAGATCTGACAAAACAAGATTCGCTTAGTTCAACACAAAGATCTGACGAAACAAGATTCGCTTAGTTCAACACAAAGATCTGACAAGACAAGATTCGCTTAGTTCAACACAAAGATCTGACAAAACAAGATTCGCTTAGTTCAACACAAAGATCTGACAAGACATAGATTCGCTTAGTTCAACACAAAGATCTGACAAAACAAGATTCGCTTAGTTCAACACAAAGATCTGATAAGACATAGATTCGCTTAGTTCAACACAAAGATCTGACGAAACAAGATTAGCTTAGTTCAACACAAAGATCTGACGAAACAAGGTTCGCTTAGTTCAACACACAGATCTGACAAGACATAGATTCGCTTAGTTTTCCCTATTTTGAAAGATTCTTGAGAGTTTGACTCTCACTGTGGAAACGGAAAGAAGATTCAGGCTTTTGAATGTAAATGCTATAAACTCATTTTAAGAATTAGTTATTTAGAACACAACACTAATAAATATGCCAGAGACAAAATAATAATTTGCAACATTTCCGGAGCCTCTTTTGCAGTGGTGAAACGTCGCAAGCTAGTTTGTTTTTGGTATGGGTGAGACATTATTCGATTGCAAAGACTGGGCTTCAAGGAATATTGAGGGTGGGGGAGGGGGGGGGGGGGTTTGGGGTGAGAAGGAGGGTAGTCATAGAAGAAGAAGTCATTAAAGAACCTAGAATAACAACATCAAGAAAAAGAGAGGACTAAGTTATCATACACTTATTCATCAGCCATAGGAGTACGAAGCAGAACTTTATATCTCGACACCCGAAAAGGTAAAAGAAGACAATCGTTCACCAAGAGACAGAAGGGAAAACAAAGCTGCACGGACAGGTATCTTCCAGGTATCTTCTAGGTATCTTCTAGGCATCTTCTAGGTATCTTCTAGGTATCTTCTAGGTATCTTCTAGGCATCTTCTAGGCATCTTCTAGGCATCTTCTAGGTATCTATCTTCTAGGTATCTTCTAGGTATCTTCTAGGCATCTTCTAGGTATCTTCTAGGTATCTTCTAGGTATCTTCTAGGCATCTTCTAGGCATCTTCTAGGCATCTTCTAGGTATCTATCTTCTAGGTATCTTCTAGGTATTTTCTAGGTATCTTCTAGGTATCTTCTAGGTATCTTCTAGGTATCTATCTTCTAGGTATCTTCTAGGTATCTTCTAGGTATCTTCCAGGTATCTTCTAGGTATCATCTTCTAGGTATCTTCTAGGTATCTTCTAGGTATCTTCTAGGCATCTTCTAGGTATCTTCCAGGTATCTTCTAGGTATCTATCTTCTAGGTATCTTCTAGGTATCTTCTAGGTATCTTCTAGGTATCTTCTATGCATCTTCTAGGCATCTTCTAGGTATCTTCCAGGTATCTTCTAGGTATCTATCTTCTAGGCATCTTCTAGGTATCTATCTTCTAGGTATCTTCTAGGTATCTTCTAGGTATCTTCCAGGTATCTTCTAGGTATCTTCTAGGTATCTTCTATTTATCTATCTTCTAGGTATCTTCTAGGTATCTTCTAGGTATCTTCCAGGCATCTTCTAGGTATCTATCTTCTAGGTATCTTCTAGGTAACTTCTAGGTATCTTCTAGGTATCTATCTTCTAGGTATCTTCTATGTATCTTCTAGGTATCTTCTAAGTATCTTCTAGGTACCTATCTTCTAGGTATATTCTAGGTATCTTCTAGGTATCTTCTATGTATCTTCTAGGTATCTATCTTCTAGGTATCTTCCAGGTATCTTCTAGGTATCTTCTAGGTATCTTCTAGGTATCTTCTAGGTATCTATCTTCTGGGTATCTTCTAGGTATCTTCTATGTATCTTCTAGGTATCTTCTAGGTATCTTCCAGGTATCTTCTAGGTATTTTCTAGGTATCTTCTAGGCATCTTCTAGGTATCTTCTAGGTATCTTCTGGGTATCTTCTAGGTATCTTCTAGGTATATATCTTCTAGGTATCTTCTAGGTATCTTCCATGTATCTTCTAGGTATCTTCTAGGTATCTTCTAGGTATCTTCTGGGCATCTTCTAGGTATCTATCTTCTAGGTATCTTCTAAGTATCTTCTAGGTATCTAACTTCTAGGCATCTTCTAGATATCTATCTTCTAGGTATCTTCAAGGTATCTTCTATGTATCTTCTGGATATCTTATAGGCATCTTCTAGGCATCTTCTAGGTATCTTCTAGGTATCTATCTTCTAGGCATCTTCTAGGTATCTTCTAGGTATCTATCTTCTAGGTATCTTCTAGGTATCTATCTTTGAGGTATCTTCTAGGTATCTATCTTCTAGGTATCTTCTGGGTATCTTCTAGGTATCTTCTAGGTATCTTCTAGGTATCTATCTTCTAGGTATCTTCTAGGTATTTTCTAGGCATCTATCTTCTAGGTATCTTCTAGGTATCTTCTATGTATTTTCTGGGTATCTTCTAGGTATCTTCTAGGCATCTTCTAGGCATCTTATAGGTATCTTCTAGGTATCTATCTTCCAGGCATCTTCCAGGTATCTATCTTCTAGGTATCTATCTTCTAAGTATCTATCTTCTAGGCATCTTCTAGGTATATATCTTCTAGGTATCTTCTAGGTATCTATCTTCTAGGTATCTTCTAGGTATCTTCTAGGTATCTATCTTCTAGGTATCTTCTATGTATCTTCTAGGTATCTATCTTCTAGGTATCTTCTAGGTATCTATCTTCTAGGTATCTTCTGGGTATCTTCTAGGTATCTTCTAGGTATCTATCTTCTAGGTATCTTCTATGTATCTTCTAGGTATCTATCTTCTAGGTATCTTCTATGTATCTATCTTCTAGGTATCTTCTGGGTATCTTCTAGGTATCTTCTAGGTATCTTCTAGGTATTTATCTTCTAGGTATCTTCTAGGTATCTTCTGGGTATCTATCTTCTATGCATCTTCTAGGTATCTTCCAGGTATCTATCTTCTATGTATCTTCAAGATATCTTCTAGGCATCTTCTAGGTATCTATCTTCTATGTATCTTTTAGGTATTTTCTGGGTATCTTCTAGGTATCTTCTAGGTATCTATCTTCTAGGTATCTTCTATGTATCTTCTAGGTATTTATCTTCTATGTATCTTCTAGGCATCTTCTAGGTATCTATCTTCTATGTATAATCTAGGTATCTTCTAGGCATCTTCTAGGTATCTTCTAGGTATCTATCTTCTAGGTATCTTCTAGGTATCTATCTTCTATGTATCTTCTAGGTATCTTCTAGGTATCTTCTAGGTATCTATCTTCTATGTATCTTCTAGGTATCTTCTAGGCATCTTCTAGGTATCTTCTAGGTATCTTCTAGGTATCTTCTACGCATCTTCTAGGTATCTTCTAGGTATCTATCTTCTATGTATCTTCTAGGTATCTTCTAAGTAACTATCTTCTATGTATCTTCTAGACATCTTCTAGGTATCTATCTTCTAGGTATCTTCTATGTATCTATCTTCTAGGTATCTTCTAGGCATCTTCTAGGTATCTTCTAGGTATCTATCTTCTAGGTATCTATCTTCTATGTATCTTCTAGGTATCTATCTTCTAGGTATCTTCTAGGTATCTTATAGGTATCTTCTAGGTATCTTCTAGGCATCTTCTAGGTATCTTCTAGGCATCTTCTGGGTATCTTTTAGGTATCTATCTTCTAAGTATCTTCTAGGTATCTTCTATGTATCTTCTAGGTATCTTCTAGGTATCTTCTAGGTATCTTCTAGGTATCTTCTAGGCATCTTCTAGGTATCTTCTTGGCATCTTCTAGGTATCCTCTAGGTATCTTCTAGGTCTCTTCTGGGTATCTTCTAGGTATCTTCTAAGTATCTTCTTGGTATCTTCTATGTATCTATTTTCTAGGCATCTTCTAGGTATCTTTTAGGTATCTTCTAGGTATCTTTTAGGTATCTTCTAGGTATCTTTTAGGTACATTCTAGGCATCTTCTAGGCATCTTCTAGGTATCTTCTAGGTATCTTCTAGGTATCTATCTTCTAGGTATCTTCTAGGCATCTTCTATGCATCTTCTAGGTATCTTTTAGGTATCTTTTAGGTATCTTCTAGGTATCTTCTAGGTACATTCTAGGCATCTTCTAGGCATCTTCTAGGTATCTTCTAGGTATCTTCTAGATATCTTCTAGGTATCTTTTAGGTATCTATCTTCTAGGTATCCTCTAGGTATCTTCTATGTATCTTCTAGATATCTTCTAGGTATCTTCTAATTATCTCCTATGGGTGTTTTGATATGGCTCACTTCGCAATCTATACACAATAGTGACGCGTTCGTTTGACAAGGTCGACAATGTGTCCCAGACAAACTTAACAGCTTTGTGAACGTGTTGTGAGCAGCACAGCCCCTGTAAGCGGCTGTGTACAAGGAAGAAGTACTACAGGGAAAGCCCCTGTAAACGGCTGTGTACAAGGAAGAAGTACTGCAGGGAAAGCCCCTGTAAACGGCTGTGTACAAGGAAGAAGTACTGCAGGGAAAGTCCCTGTAAACGGCTGTGTACAAGGAAGAAGTACTACAGGGAAAGCCTTGAAACTCTCTGGGATGTTTTGTATTTTTTACGCTCGTTGTAGTCGGCGGTGAATGTGCTTAAATCCTTAACAAGGAACAATACCTGACATTCTTTAACAACAAACAATACCTGACATTCCTTAACAACAAACAATACCTGACATTCCTTAACAACAAACAATACCTGACATTCCTTAACAACAAACAATACATGACATTCCTTAACAACAAACAATACCTGACATTCTTTAACAACAAACAATACCTGACATTCTTTAACAACGAGCAATACCTGACATTCTTTAACAACAAACAATACCTGACATTCCTTCACAACAAGCAATACCTGACATTCTTTAACAACAAACAATACCTGACATTCCTTAACAACGAGCAATACCTGACATTCTTTAACAACAAACAATACCTGACATTCCTTAACAACGAGCAATACCTGACATTCTTTAACAACAAACAATACATGACATTCCTTAACAACAAACAATACCTGACATTCTTTAACAACAAACAATACATGACATTCTTTAACAACAAACAATACCTGACATTCTTTAACAACAAACAATACCTGACATTCTTTAACAACAAACAATACATGACATTCTTTAACAACAAACAATACATGACATTCCTTAACAACAAACAATACCTGACATTCTTTAACAACAAACAATACATGACATTCTTTAACAACAAACAATACATGACATTCTTTAACAACAAACAATACATGACATTCTTTAACAACAAACAATACCTGACATTCTTTAACAACAAACAATACATGACATTCTTTAACAACAAACAATACCTGACATTCTTTAACAACAAACAATACATGACATTCTTTAACAACAAACAATACCTGACATTCTTTAACAACAAACAATACATGACATTCTTTAACAACAAACAATACCTGACATTCTTTAACAACGAACAATACCTGACATTCTTTAACAACAAACAATACATGACATTCCTTAACAACAAACAATACCTGACATTCTTTAACAACAAACAATACCTGACATTCCTTAACAACGAGCAATACCTGACATTTTTTAACAACAAACAATACCTGACATTCCTTAACAACGAGCAATACCTGACATTCTTTAACAACAAACAATACATGACATTCTTTAACAACAAACAATACCTGACATTCTTTAACAACAAACAATACCTGACATTCTTTAACAACAAACAATACATGACATTCCTTAACAACAAACAATACCTGACATTCTTTAACAACAAACAATACCTGACATTCCTTAACAACGAGCAATACCTGACATTCTTTAACAACAAACAATTCCTGACATTCCTTAACAACGAGCAATACCTGACATTCTTTAACAACAAACAATACCTGACATTCCTTAACAACAAACAATACCTGACATTCCTTAACAACAAACAATACCTGACATTCCTTAACAACAAACAATACCTGACATTCCTTAACAACGAGCAATACCTGACATTCTTTAACAACGAACAATACCTGACGTTCCTAAACAACGAACAATACCTGACATTCCTTAACAACGAGCAATACCTGACATTCTTTAACAACGAACAATACCTGACGTTCCTAAACAACGAACAATACCTGACATTCCTTAACAACGAGCAATACCTGACATTCTTTAACAACGAACAATACCTGACATTCCTTAACAACGAACAATACCTGACATTCCTAGAAGAAAGGACAGCCCGCGGGAACAGCCACGAGATCTCGCGCCCCTGCGACCTCAGGTATCTAAAGGAATGATTCTTGTAGTAGGTATGACTTTTTTTCATGACAGGACGCGATACTGGCAACTATTTATAGGCAAATTTGTGACGGTGCTAATGCAATAGACACATTGTTGTAAATACACTCACCATTTTTAGATACTGCAGCCAAGGCGACTACGGCAGCAGTAAAAACAGTAGTATTTTAGTAACAATACATGTAATGGTGATAATAGTGTTGGTAGTTTTTGTAAGTAATACAACAGATGGAGCAATGACAGTATCGTATTTAAGAGTAACATTGACCGTGAGCACATATACTTACACCAGCCGTCCCTGGGACAGCTATCTGACACACTGAACACCACCTTACACGAATCATTCTGTCACAGGACAGTTAGCTAAGATGCCGGCATCAAGTGTCACGATCTGTACCTTAGAGCGAACATCTGGGCCTCCTGATAATTCAGTTCTTGACCTGTTTACCCAGCGATGTGTTTGTTCGTTCTCTTAAATTCTGGTAGATTGTTGCACTTGGAGGTATGAGTACTTGTTTCTACCAGTCAGCGCTTGGGTGTCTGGGCCCACAGGCGGCATCCTACAGGTACACACTAGGTGGCATCCTGCAGGTACACATAGGCGGCATCCTGCATGTACACACTAGGCGGCATCCTGCATGTACACACTAGGCGGCATCCTACAGGTACACACTAGGCTGCATCCTACAGGTACACACTAAGCGGCATCCTGCAGGTACACACTAGGCGGCATCCTACAGGTACACACTAGGTGGCATCCTGCATGTACACACTAGGCGGCATCCTACAGGTACACACTAGGCTGCATCCTACAGGTACACACAAGGCAGCATCCTACAGGTACACACTAGGCGGCATCCTACAGGTACACACAAGGCAGCATCCTACAGGTACACACTAGGCTGCATCCTACAGGTACACACTAGACGGCATCCTGCAGGTACACACTAGGCGGCATCCTGCAGGTACACACTAGGCGGCATCCTACAGGTACACACTAGGGGGCATCCTACAGGTACACACTATGCCGCATCCTACAGGTACACACTAGGGGGCATCCTGCAGGTACACACTAGGCTGCATCCTGCAGGTACACACTAGGCGGCATTCTACAGGTACACACTAGGCGGCATTTTACAGGTACACACCAGGCGGCATTCTACAGGTACACACTAGGCGGCATTTTACAGGTACACACTAGGCTGCATCCTACAGGTACACACTAGGGGAGCATCCTGCAGGTACACACTAGGCGGCATCCTACAGGTACACACTAGGCGGCATCCCTACAGGTACACACTAGGCATCCTGCAGGCGCTAGGGAGCATCCTACAGGTACAGGTACACACTAGGGGCATCCTGCAGGTACACACTAGGCGGCATCCTACAGGTACACACTAGGCGGCATCCTGCACGTACACAATAGGGGGCATCCTACAGGTACACACTAGGCGGCATCCTACAGGTACACACTAGGCGGCATCCTGCAGGTACACACTAGGCGGCATCCTACAGGTACACACTAGACGGCATCCTGCAGGTACACACTAGGCGGCATCCTACAGGTACACACTAGGCGGCATCCTGCAGGTACACACTAGGCGGCATTCTGCAGGTACACACTAGGCGGCATCCTGCAGGTACACACGAGGCTGCATCCTACAGGTACACACTAGGGGGCATCCTACAGGTACAAACTAGGCGGCATCCTGCAGGTACACACTAGGCGGCATCCTACAGGTACACACTAGGCGGCATCCTGCAGGTACACACTAGGCGGCATCCTGCAGGTACACACTAGGCGGCATCCTGCAGGTACACACTAGGCGGCATCCTACAGGTACACACTAGGCGGCATTCTACAGGTACACACTAGGCGGCATCCTGCAGGTACACACTAGGGGGCATCCTGCAGGTACACACTAGGGGGGCATCCTGCAGGTACACACTAGGCTGCATCCTACAGGTACACACTAGGGGAGCATCCTGCAGGTACACACTAGGCGGCATCCTACAGGTACACACTAGGCGGCATCCTGCAGGTACACACTAGGGGGCATCCAGCAGGTACACACTAGGGGGCATCCTACAGGTACACACTAGGCTGCATCCTACAGGTACACACAAGGCAGCATCCTACAGGTACACACTAGGCGGCATCCTACAGGTACACACAAGGCAGCATCCTACAGGTACACACTAGGCTGCATCCTACAGGTACACACTAGACGGCATCCTGCAGGTACACACTAGGCGGCATCCTGCAGGTACACACTATCCTGCAGGCGGCATCCTACAGGTACACACTAGAGGGCATCCTACAGGTACAGGTACACACTAGGCGGCATCCTACAGGTACACACTAGGGGGCATCCTGCAGGTACACACTAGGCGGCATCCTGCAGGCTAGGCTGCGGCATCCTACAGGTACACACTAGGCGGCATTCTACAGGTACACACTAGGCGGCATTCTACAGGTACACACTAGGCGGCATCCTACAGGTACACACTAGGGGGCATCCTGCAGGTACACACTAGGGGGCATCCATACCTAGGCGGCACAGGTACACACTAGGTGGGCATCCTGCAGGTACACACTAGGCTGCATCCTACAGGTACACACTAGGGGCATCCTACAGGTACACACTAGGCTGCATCCTGCAGGTACACACTAGGCGGCATCTGCAGGTACACACAGGTACACACTAGGCGGCATCCTGCAGGTACACACTAGGCGGCATCCTGCAGGTACACACTAGGCGGCATCCTACAGGTACACACTAGGCGGCATCCATGCAGGTACACACTAGGCGGCATTCTGCAGGTACACACTAGGCGCATCCTACAGGTACACACTAGGCGGCATCCTGCAGGCATCCTACAGGTACACACAAGGCGGCATCCTACAGGTACACACTAGGCGGCATCCTACAGGTACACACTAGGCATCCGGCAGGTCACTAGGCTGCATCCTACAGGTACACACTAGGGCGGCATCCTACAGGTACACACTAGGCGGCATCCTACAGGTACACACTAGGCGGCATCCTGCAGGTACACACTAGGCGGCATCCTACAGGTACACACTAGGCGGCATCCTACAGGTACACACACTAGGCGGCATCCTACAGGTACACACTAGGCGGCATCCTGCAGGTACACACAGGTACACACTAGGCGGCATCCTCCAGGTACACACTAGGGGGCATCCTGCAGGTACACACTAGGCGGCATCCTACAGGTACACACTAGGCGGCATCCTACAGGTACACACTAGGGGAGCATCCTGCAGGTACACACTAGGCGGCATCCTACAGGTACACACTAGGCGGCATCCTGCAGGTACACACTAGGCTGCATCCTACAGGTACACACAAGGGGGCATCCTACAGGTACACACTATGCGGCATCCTACAGGTACACACTAGGCGGCATCCTGCAGGTACACACTAGGTGGCATCCTACAGGTACACACTAGGCGGCATCCTACAGGTACACACTAGGCGGCATCCTGCAGGTACACGCTAGGGAGCATCCTACAGGTACACACTATGCGGCATCCTGCAGGCATAGGCGGCGTGCAGGTACACACTAGGCAGCATCCTACAGGTACACACTAGACGGCATCCTGCACGTACACAATAGGGGGCATCCTACAGGTACACACTAGGCGGCATCCTACAGGTACACACTAGGCGGCATCCTGCAGGTACACACTAGGCGGCATCCTACAGGTACACACTAGGGGGCATCCTACAGGTACACACTAGGCGGCATCCTACAGGTACACACTAGACGGCATCCTGCAGGTACACACTAGGCGGCATCCTACAGGTACACACTAGGCGGCATCCTGCAGGTACACACTAGGCGGCATTCTGCAGGTACACACTAGGCGGCATCCTGCAGGTACACACGAGGCTGCATCCTACAGGTACACACTAAGGGGCATCCTACAGGTACAAACTAGGCGGCATCCTGCAGGTACACACTAGGCGGCATCCTACAGGTACACACTAGGCGGCATCCTACAGGTACACACTAGGCGGCATCCTGCAGGTACACAATAGGCGGCATCCTGCAGGTACACACTAGGCGGCATCCTACAGGTACACACTAGGCGGCATTCTACAGGTACACACTAGGCGGCATCCTGCAGGTACACACTAGGGGGCATCCTGCAGGTACACACTAGGGGGGCATCCTGCAGGTACACACTAGGCTGCATCCTACAGGTACACACTAGGGGAGCATCCTGCAGGTACACACTAGGCGGCATCCTACATGTACACACTAGGCGGCATCCTGCAGGTACACACTAGGGGGCATCCAGCAGGTACACACTAGGGGGCATCCTACAGGTACACACTAGGCTGCATCCTACAGGTACACACAAGGCAGCATCCTACAGGTACACACTAGGCGGCATCCTACAGGTACACACAAGGCAGCATCCTACAGGTACACACTAGGCTGCATCCTACAGGTACACACTAGACGGCATCCTGCAGGTACACACTAGGCGGCCATCCTGCAGGTACACACTAGGCGGCATCCTACAGGTACACACTAGAGGGCATCCTACAGGTACACACTATGCGGCATCCTACAGGTACACACTAGGGGGCATCCTGCAGGTACACACTAGGCTGCATCCTGCAGGTACACACTAGGCGGCATTCTACAGGTACACACTAGGCGGCATTCTACAGGTACACACTAGGCGGCATTCTACAGGTACACACTAGGCGGCATCCTGCAGGTACACACTAGGGGGCATCCTACAGGTACACGCTAGGGGGCATCCTCCAGGTACACACTAGGCTGCATCCAACAGGTACACACTAGGTGGGCATCCTGCAGGTACACACTAGGCTGCATCCTACAGGTACACACTAGGGGAGCATCCTGCAGGTACACACTAGGCGGCATCCTACAGGTACACACTAGGCGGCATCCTGCAGGTACACACTAGGGGGCATCCTGCAGGTACACACTAGGGGGCATCCTACAGGTACACACTAGGCGGCATCCTGCAGGTACACACTAGGCTGCATCCTACAGGTACACACAAGGCAGCATCCTACAGGTACACACTAGGCGGCATCCTACAGGTACACACAAGGCAGCATCCTACAGGTACAAACTAGGCTGCATCCTACAGGTACACACTAGACGGCATCCTGCAGGTACACACTAGGCGGCATCCTGCAGGTACACACTAGGCGGCATCCTACAGGTACACACTAGGGGGCATCCTACAGGTACACACTATGCGGCATCCTACAGGTACACACTAGGCGGCATCCTGCAGGTACACACTAGGTGGCATCCTACAGGTACACACTAGGGGGCATCCTACAGGTACACACTAGGCGGCATCCTGCAGGTACACGCTAGGGAGCATCCTACAGGTACACACTATGCGGCATCGTGCAGGTACACACTAGGCAGCATCCTACAGGTACACACTAGACGGCATCCTGCACGTACACAATAGGGGGCATCCTACAGGTACACACTAGGCGGCATCCTACAGGTACACACTAGGCGGCATCCTGCAGGTACACACTAGGCGGCATCCTACAGGTACACACTAGGGGGCGTCCTACAGGTACACACTATGCGGCATCCTACAGGTACACACTAGACGGCATCCTGCAGGTACACACTAGGCGGCATCCTACAGGTACACACTAGGCGGCATCCTGCATGTACACACTAGGCGGCATCCTACAGGTACACACTAGGCGGCATCCTGCATGTACACACTAGGCGGCATCCTACAGGTACACACTAGGCACCAGTCATGCATTCCCTAGGCCTCAGAAAGTCAGACATGATTGAAACCGTGTCTGTTGCACACAGCTACCTTATAAATTCAGGTGGGCCCACTCTCTGAAAATGTTTAGGAGCTCGTGGGCCGAAACCTTTGTCGACGAGAGATTTCTTCTACTGACGATTGGTAGACTTGCTGTACATGCTCCCCTGTGGAGTTTCTTCTTATTGTACGTGGCTAGCCCACAAGACAACTAGAAGAGGCTGGTGACTATCGGGAAAGATTTTTTGACACTTATGAAAAGACTTGCCCCCCGGTATCGCCGGGGGGATAACTGACACCTGGAGACAAATGTCGACTGTGGACCGGGTTGATCACCCCTAACACAGTATAATACCTCCGATTTCGAAACAAAAAGAAGGAAAATGCCCCCAGGGTCCATCGAAAGAAGGGGAGAATGATGGACCAAATCAATTAGAAACTAAGGGTGACGACTTTTCTAGCCCCCGGACTGAGGTTTTTGCCCTACAGCCCGGTTGGCTCTGTACAAGTGGAAAGGGCTTCACGGGGTTGCATGATCTAAGATCTCATGCCGGAAGGATGAAATATGAGGGTGAGCCACACAGTAAACGTCG
>CAJHNH020000863.1:288309-290809 GCA_905116865.2 Candidula unifasciata | reverse complement strand
GAAAACACCCGTGTGCGCGCACACACACACACACACACACACAAGAGAAACACACGTACACACCGGTCTTTTTTATCATAACAGCAAACACAGTCAGAATGCGCGCCCGCCTGCACAACCCTCTCCGCGCTCACGTATTCCATATGACAAAAGATAAACAGTAAGCTTATATGTCTGTTCTCTTTTTTTTTCAGATATGGCTAAACACATTAAGAAAATCTGGACGCAACTCAAAAACCTACAGCATGAACACTTTCTGGACTGCACAGACAGTGGCCCGCATATCTGTTTAACAGACAGTTTTGAGGAAATTGTACAAGCAAATTTATCACGTGTAATCATGGAGCATGTTCTACATACAGAGCTCGTAGACATCACACGCACCAGAATAGAACGATTTGTCCGCGAGTTTTATGCTGATCAACAGGTGCATACAACGAACAATTAAAAAACCATTAAAAGATTGGCAGACAGTATTTATAAAGATGGGTCCTTTTGTGAGGGCTGTGTTCAAAAATACCCCGGTCAGTCCAGCCACGACTGTGTGAATGAGAACTGTGAAGTGTATATGAAAGCCCACCTCCACATGATGATTGAAAACTACTTAACACATAGGGAATCGGAGGATATCGCTTTCCCCCGGATACAACGCTGTGTTCTCCAATATGAGGAACGTCAAAAAAAGAAACGTCTACAAGTTCAAACCTCAGGGCTATAATTTTAGTTGTTTAGTGTTAATTTTATGTGTTCGAACGCACTATGGTTGCAATATTTCCTCACAAGCGAAACAGTGTTCAAAAATATCCCGGTTCTCGCTCTCTCTACAGACAGACCGACAGACACACATAGACACACACACAAACATACAGACAGACACACATAGACACACACATACATACATACAGACAGACATATAGACACACAGACAGACAGACAGACAGACAGACAGACAGACAGACAGACAGACAGACAGACAGAAACACACATGACAGACAGACACACACACACACAGACATACAGACACACACACACACACACACACACATGATAGACACACATACACGCGCACACAGACACACCTAACCATCATCCTCAATGGGTTGTACATCTGGGTCTACCTTCAGCTGAACATTTTCCCGGGGTAACTTTGGCAGAGATTCCCGCTTTGGAAGCTTTTTTCAAAATAAGTATATCTGTGTATGAATTTACTGACAATGAGGCCCTTACCCCCAAACTCCGAGGTAGTGGAACGTATCAGGATTCTTTACACCTTTTGTTTTATAAAGATCACTTCATGTTTATAAAATATTTAAATACAGCTGCTCATACTTTTGCTTGTCCCAAATGTGGCAAATTGTGGGCTACAATTTTAGTTGTTTAGTGTTAATTGTATGTGTTCGAACGCACTATGGTTGCAATATTTCCTCACAAGCGAACCAGTGTTCAAAAATATCCCGGTCAGTCCAGCCACGACTGTATGAATGAGAACCGTGAAGTGTATATGACAGCCCACCTCCACATGATGATTGAAAATGGTTGTTTGTCTAAAATATGTATTGTTAAATATTAAACGAATTGCCCGTATGTAACAACACGGTCTTTTGTGTGTGTGTGTTTTACTATGTACTTATGTATGTGACAATACGCGCGGTGACTTCAGAATGTCTTTCCTCAACCTACTTTTATTTCTTTGTATTTTGAAAGTATGCAGAAAAATAGGGATTTGGATACATCCTTACAGAAGAAAGACGACCAGATATAACCTTTAATTCTCCTGGACCGTTGGTCATATCAAACACTACAACTTTTTCCCAGATGTTAAGTGTTAAGGTACAGAGATAAGACTGACCAAGCAGACTTACTGACTGGAGATTTGCACACCATTTGTTGGTGTCAGATATTTATTCCCCCTGCCAGACCTTCAGGAACAGATAACAAGGGCTAATTGCCATGATCTCCCCCTGAGGTTACCTAAACTGGAGTGCCGGTCAGATCGTCAATATTGACACAGTGAGCCGAAAGTGTTGGCAGAAGAATTGACAAAGTCTGATTTTATTGTGATGACAGGTGAAGTAGACTGGAGGTGTGACTTGGCCTATTAGCTTTGACCAGCTTAATTGAACCTGTAGAATGTGAGCGTGGGAATTTAAACAATTGTTGTACAGTCACTGACTGACAGCGAATAAACTTACCCACAGGGGAGGAGCTGTGACATCCTTGAATGAGAATGATTTTAGGCGTAATGTAGGAGGAGCTTGATAAAAGTTATAAAGGGGTGAACTCTAGGTCTGGTAAATGAGATCATGTCCAGCACATGCCATCTGTTGGGCTTAACCTAAGCTTGAGACAGAACTTTTGGCATCGTGGCTTCATTTTCCAGGTAAGATCGAAATTAGGTTCAAATCTATATTTTGTGATAGAAATCTAACTGTCTTTTTACTCAAGTGTGTGTCTTCATCACTTTGTAGTACTCCTAGGCAGACATTTCTTCATTATCGTA
>CAJHNH020000863.1:223309-283309 GCA_905116865.2 Candidula unifasciata | reverse complement strand
TAATGTGTTCACCTAAACAGGGGATTTATAACCCCAGGGAAAGAATGATGGATGTATAGAATTCACGGTCACTGAAAGATAATATTCAGGACAGCGTGCACATATAAATTGTTTGCGTGTTCAGCACATAACCTGCGCCACATGTTTATGTCAAATCAATGTCAGCCAGTTCGAAGTCTGAGTGATGACGGACAACAGACTTAGAAAGTCAACTATCATGACATAGCATTAGAGGGAAGGCAGGATATGTGACGTCCATGTAAGACAAAAGACCTTCAGACTAGAATGGAGAGAATGTGGAATATGAGGAGGAGTGATGGGATATATTTTATTATGTGTTATATTAATTGATACATGTATTCTTAGTGTAAGTCAAGATACTACACGTATGTGTTTGTTTCCATGATTACAGCGCCCATGTGACGATCAGTCCATGAACGAGACTACACTGTGTTAGACTCGGCAGCTGGGAACGAGGTGGGGACGAGCAGGGACCGAGATGGAGGACCAGGAGAACTGGGAGGAAAAGGTGGAAGAGCTTGACAGTACCCACGGCTGTCAGAGGTTCTATGATAATAAAGTTTCGTCTCAAGTTTTATGGATGTAAACCTATCACCACCATTATCCATTCACTCTAATCTTAGGTGCTCAGTTATCTAGCTGAAGCCTCTCATTATCACCATACCATCACTATCTATTATAACAATAATGATGACTAATGTCATACTCTGATTGCTAGGTTAATAAATCAAATATATGGTCTTATCCTGCATCAGTTTTTGTAATTCCAAATGTGTCTGTTCTTACACGTTTAACTAAACTGTTAAGATAGAATACCATTTGGTGGGAGCTCAAATAATATGATAATAATTCCGGGAGAAGGTAGAAGAAGGAGGAATCATTTGCCCTGTCTAATAATTCATTAAGTATAATGCTATAGACATCTAAAATTCCTTTCCTTCTCATGTGGGTATCAAGTTCAGGTAATGTTAATGTACTTAACGAGCCAATATGGCTGTTTTCTTGGATATTCAGGACTTTGTCTGAGAGCAACATAGCTCAGATTTTAGTTCGGTTAATCTGGTGGAGGGAATGTGTTGAGAGGAACATACCTACTCAACATTATAAACATTTAATCCACCGCGTCACGTCACACTTTTGCCTCATAAACACCCACCACAAGATTTTATTTCTGGGAGAAACGCCTATGACAGCTGCAAAAAATAATTAACCAGCTTGAAAAAAATATACATGACCTATATTTTTGAACCTTTGAACTTCCTGATTAACACCTGTGCTAGGGAGGTGGGAGACTAATGAGAAAGTGGTGAGAGAGTGGTGGGAGAGTGGTGAGAGGAGCCCGAGAGGAGCCCGGAGGAGCCACCATAAGTAAAAATGGGTACATATAACACTACTCAGGTAGCGAACGGGAGGGGCTGCATGAGGTCTAGTTGCACCTGAGAAACAGACACAGTGCCCTCTGGCGCGCTGAGCGTTTCTGTAACAACAGACGGGGAACCAAATGGAGCAAGAGAAATTCTTTAGGGACCTGTATCAGTTTGCCCGTGGTCTATTCGAGCAATTAAAGTCTGGAACTCTGGTGGTCAGTAAAGAGGAGTTCGAGTCACATTTACGCAAGATGTACACAAACAAAAAGAGGAATGAACCTCTCGATGACAATCCAGAGATCCTTAGCGGCCTTAAGCAGCCTGAGTTGCCGAAGGTATCATTTAAAATGATACCTCCCTCTTGGTCTGAGGTCGAGGAAGTTGTGAAAAGAGCTAGCGGCAAGTTGCTCCAGGTCCGAATGGTGTTCCGTACGTCCTGTACAAGCGTTGTCCGAAAGTCCTACGAATGCTTCACCGCTTGCTAAGACTAGCGTGGAGCCGAAATCACATATGTTTAGAGTGGCAATGGACCAACGGGGTCAACAATCCCAAAGAGCGAGACTCGAAGAGTATTTCATAATTCAGGCCTACTTGGCTGTTGAACGTTGGGGGCAAAATATTCTTCTTGGTTATGGCTCGCCGGCTCACACAGTATCTGATGGCAAACAAATACATCCATACGAGTGTTCAGAAGGGTGGTATTCCAGGCGTTCCTGGGTGCCTTGAACATGCGACCATGATCTGGGAGTCTATTCAGAAAGCCAAGCATGAGAGAACTCAATTGCACGTGATATGGTTGGACCTCGCCAACGCCTATGGGCAGTCCCCCATAAGCTACTGTGGCAGGCCCTTCGAATGTTTCACGTACCGACACAGATCAACGAAACGATCTAGCAATATTTCTCTAAGTTCGCTTTGCGCTTCTCTACCCCGACGATTACTACGAGATGGACCCCACGGTTCTGGAGGAACCGGTGAAGAGCCTTGGTAGCGTTTACGATTCGAAGTTATCTGATAGAGCGGAAGTCCGGCGAATACACGAGTCACTGGCTACAGGCCTGCTCGCGATCGAGCGTAGCAGGCTGATCGTAAAGTTCAAGGTCTGGTGTCCCCCAATTTATGTTGATTCCAAAGCTCCTCTGGCCACTGCTCGTCTACGAAGTGACGATGACTGCAGTGGAGACAATGGAGCGCAAAATCAACACAGCCATGAGGAAGTAGTTGGGAGCACCGCCTTGTTCGACTGATGTGGCTCTGTATTGTAAACAGGCGAAGCTGGTACTCCCGTTCAAATCAATAGCCAAAGAGTTTAAAGTCTTTCACACTGCAGCTGTATTTTATCAATAAGCATGTTATATTTATATGATAATATGCATATTATGAATATCAAAAAAGAAAAAAAGCAGCACAAAAACATGGGTGGTAAAATTCATGCACACACGCACACACACACACACACACACACACTCACTTAAACACACCCACATACCTTTACACACATAAACACACCCCATTCACCCACATATATACATACATACGCACAGACACGCACATTCCACACACATACAAACATACAGATATAAACACACAGACACACCCATAGAAACAAATGCAGACACACACACATAAACAGACATACGCGCACATACCCAATCATACACACAGATGCACACACACAGACACACACATGCGACAACACCTGCAAACACACACATACACACAAACAAACACACACAGACACACATACATAGATACACACCTGCAGACACACAATACAAATATCCTTACACGCAGAGACGCACGTATACACAGGTATTCACGCGTGCACACATATACACACATGCACAAACTAACATACCCACACACAAACACAACAAAGACACACACAGCCACATACACATAGAACACACAGACACGCAAACACTTTTACAGGCACATGCAGACACACACACGAATACACATGTAGACACATACATACAGTCATATACACACACACGCGCAAAAACACTCACATAAACACACATACATAGATACACACCCACAGACACCAAATACTAACACACGCAGACACAAAGATACACACAAACAACACACACAGACACATACACAAAGACGCACACGCAAAGGCACAGGCAGTCATGCACACGTAGACACACTTTGCACACATACACACAGACACAATCACTCACAGACACATACACACAGACACACAGAAGACACGCATGCAGACACTCAC
Organism: Candidula unifasciata; assembly: GCA_905116865.2. Taxonomy (NCBI): domain Eukaryota; kingdom Metazoa; phylum Mollusca; class Gastropoda; order Stylommatophora; family Geomitridae; genus Candidula; species Candidula unifasciata. Next base: position 279,685 of record CAJHNH020000863.1, on the reverse strand, counting down.
ACACACATACACGCACACACACACACAAACATAACGAAGCGCACGCACACAGAAACAAACACACGCATACAAACACAAACACGTAAACACAGACATGCCTACCCAGACATAATCACACACAATCTCACACACACACACACACACACAGACACACACACACACACACACACAGTCACAGGCACATGTAGACATAAAGGCGCACATACACACATTCACGCAACAACTTATACGATTACCGATACACACACTTATATATACACAAACACACCTACACATACACACATTCACGCAACAACTTATACGATTACCGATACACACACTTATATACACACAAACACGCCTACACACATTCACGCAACAACTTATACGATTACCGATACACACACTTATATATACACAAACACGCCTACACAAACACACATTCACGCAACAACTTATACGATTACCGATACACACACTTATATATATATACAAACACGCCTACACACATTCACGCAACAACTTATACGATTACCGATACACACACTTATATACACACAAACACGCCTACACACATTCACGCAACAACTTATACGATTACCGATACACACACTTATATACACACAAACACGCCTACACACATTCACGCAACAACTTATACGATTACCGATACACACACTTATATACACACAAACACGCCTACACACATTCACGCAACAACTTATACGATTACCGATACACACACTTATATACACACAAACACGCCTACATACCACACATTTACATGCGCACATACATACATATCGTATAAACTTTCTCAAATTATAAATTGATATTGCAAAATGGATTAATAATTACATTTAAGGTGGTATATAATTACTTGTAATCATGAAATGAAAAAGGTTGTGGTTAAATGAATAGGAACTTTTTGTATTTTTCAGATCGAGTGGTAGCTGGTTCCATAAATGAGCAGCAGAATATGCTAAACTTGATTTAAATAAATCTAATCCAGGTTTAGGTAAATGTAATAAATTTAGCATATTGCTGTTCGTAGAATTAGATTTAATCAACTGGAAAAGGTAGTTTGGAGTATTTTGAGATACAATTTTATGAATAAATTTAGCCTTGTAAAAAATTAAACGTTTACTCAGTGGCAGAAGTCTTAGATGGCTATAGAGATTATTTTTGTCGGTATATTTTCTATCTGAAACCATGCGTAAATCACGATTTTGAAGGGAACTTAGTCTTTTAACATTAGATTTAGCCCAACCATCCAAACGCAGACGCAAACGAGCACTAAAACAGCTGGGCGAGGTTGCTGAGAGGGCCTCGAGCTGGCTCTGGACACAACGGAACGTCGTGGGGGACGGGCCTCGGCGAGCTGGTCAGAGTGTCTAGTAAAAAAAAATGTCTTATCCCTTAAAGTCTATCGTGTCCGAATTGTCTGCGAGTGTCCCTCTGCCACCTGCCAACAAAGTCCAACATGTGTCCGGTAAACCAAACGTAAGCTTGCCACTTTGTCGTCCAGGTAAGCCGACTGCTCTAATTATGCTACCGCAACGACTTCGTATCTCACAGTACCTTTTGCAAAGTCACCATTTCACCTTGTCCCTGTCCGATAACAACATGGTAATACGTGCAGCAGGAGAAAATCAACCCTGAGCCTCATGAACTCAGTTGGGCCTACTTTCTGAAAATGTCTAGGAGCTTGTGGGCCGAAACATTTGTCGACGAGAGATTACTTCTACTGACGGTTGGTAGACTCCTGCTGTAAATGTTTCCCTGTAGTGTTTCTTATTATTAAAGGTGACCGACTGGTGTACAGAGATGAGAGCTGTAATCAACCCAGAAAAGGCAACCGTCCCTGTGGTGTTCTTTGGACAACACGATCGTTAGAGCGGATGTTTCCCATACTCAAAGAGAAAATGGCATGGATATTAAAAGATAAAACAGACTGCGGTACCTGGGTAAACTGATACATGTCAAGGCAGACGTGGTCAAGGCCCCTTGGGAACAAGCAACGAAATCAGTAGAGAAACAAGATTATGGCCGGGAGAGAATAAGGCACCTGGGTGTAAACAGAGAATCTGGCCGGCTGACAACACTCAGAGGAAAGGCAAGACGGACACATAAGCAGATTCTGACCGGCACCATCAGTACTGGAGCTTTGCGCTGGCTGCTGAAGATGAGGACGGAGCATGGTAATGCCCCGAGTGCTGTAAAGCCAATTCTTGACTCAACTCGCGTGAATTTGTGCGATATCTCATTTCTCTACTGCTAGACTACACTACACTGCAAAACAAAGATTAGGTAAGTTGCTAACAAACGACAAAAGTGGAAGAACAGCGGACCGTTCATCTCTCACAGACAATCAGACAACAGGCGCACACTTCCACCTGTGTTGTGCTTCATCTATTGTGTATGCTGGGTATCTAACACTTATTTATGTCTACTAATTAGTCTAAGGCAGTACTTTAGAGCAACCATTAAGTACTTCTTCTTCTGCGTTCGACATCAGTCATGCTAAACATTGAGTCCCGTCTGGATTCCAGAGAAATATGACTAAAGAGCTCAACAAAATAGGAAAAAGGAAAACGTGCACAAAACAACACAACGTAACGTTTCGACCGGGCGGCCTTTTTCAAACAGAAGTGGACTATACAAACGAGGAATGGAGAGTATGTAGATCTCTAAGGGGTGACGTGAGCGACGTTTAAAAAATGTGATGCGGAATAAATGAAATAAAATAAAATAAACGATGGCTAAAAAATATAGTCACAATACTGGGAATAAAAGAAATGCAAGTGTAAATGATACATAAATGATATTGATAAGAAATAGAATATGGTAATAATATGAAATAAAATAAAATAATTAACATTTAAAATGTAATAAGATTAGAACTATTTAGATGAAGGTATGTTGGATATTGATACCTCTTGGACTAAGAACGCCAAGGCTGTGGATAAGGCGATTTTCCAAAGTGAGGCGGGTAGTATGATCGCCAGAGCAAGATTTTAATGCTGTGACAGATATGTCATCTTTACCGCTGTGGTCAGGGCTATTAAAATGAAGAGGGATTGGTTTGAGTGTCTTCTTGTCGATATCAGAGAGGTGTTCCCGGAAACGATCAGCTAGCTTCCTGCCAGTCTCCCCAATGTATGCCATGCTGCATCGTTTGCAGATAATTGCATAAATTACGTTGCGGGATTCGCAAGTAAAAGGTTCCCTAATTTGAAAAGAACCATTAGGGAAACTGACCGAAGAAGTCTGGACAACGAAAGGACATGTTTTGCAGGTGCTGCGTGAGCACTGAGTAGTCCCAAGAGGAAGTGCTGTATGGATCGGTGGGAGTCGGCTTCGGACAAGTATGTCTTTAAGGTTGCGATCTCGTCTGTAAACTAATCTAGGTTTCTCACTAAAGATAATACTGGTGTCCGGATCAGAGCGGAGGATGTCCAAATGGACATTTGGACATTTGGACATCCTCCGCTCTGATCCGGACACCAGTATTATCTTTAGTGAGAAACCTAGATTAGTTTACAGACGAGATCGCAACCTTAAAGACATACTTGTCCGAAGCCGACTCCCACCGATCCATACAGCACTTCCTCTTGGGACTACTCAGTGCTCACGCAGCACCTGCAAAACATGTCCTTTCGTTGTCCAGACTTCTTCGGTCAGTTTCCCTAATGGTTTTTTTCAAATTAGGGAACCTTTTACTTGCGAATCCCGCAACGTAATTTATGCAATTATCTGCAAACGATGCAGCATGGCATACATTGGGGAGACTGGCAGGAAGCTAGCTGATCGTTTCCGGGAACACCTCTCTGATATCGACAAGAAGACACTCAAACCAATCCCTCTTCATTTTAATAGCCCTGACCACAGCGGTAAAGATGACATATCTGTCACAGCATTAAAATCTTGCTCTGGCGATCATACTACCCGCCTCACTTTGGAAAATCGCCTTATCCACAGCCTTGGCGTTCTTAGTCCAAGAGGTATCAATATCCAACATACCTTCATCTAAATAGTTCTAATCTTATTACATTTTAAATGTTAATTATTTTATTTTATTTCATATTATTACCATATTCTATTTCTTATCAATATCATTTATGTATCATTAACACTTGCATTTCTTTTATTCCCAGTATTGTGACTATATTTTTTAGCCATCGTTTATTTTATTTTATTTCATTTATTCCGCATCACATTTTTTAAACGTCGCTCACGTCACCCCTTAGAGATCTACATACTCTCCATTCCTTGTTTGTATAGTCCACTTCTGTTTGAAAAAGGCCGCCCGGTCGAAACGTTACGTTGTGTTGTTTTGTGCACGTTTTCCTTTTTCCTATTTTGTTGAGCTTTTTAGTCATATTTCTCTGGAATTCATTGTATTAGCTTGACTGCAGTCACCCCCATAGTTTCCCCGTCTGGATTGTGCGTTTAACTCTTTGAGTCCCAGGGGGTTTTGCACCAGAGGCCCAAGGGGGGTAATATGATTTTGACTTTTAACAAATGCAGCACTTTAAAACAAGCCACACAACTGCAGCTGATGTCCAACATACACATATCATACATAAAATTAAACATAAATGGATAAGGATTAATACTGCTACAACAAACAGTTATACCGTTAGTTAGTTTTTAGTAGAGAAAACAGTGACTTAGTTTGAGAGGTGAGTAAATTATGAACAAGTTTTTTCCACTTACCTAGAAGCTGATCCCAAAATTCTTGATATAGTATATCCAAAATGCATCACAAAGGAAGGTACACCACTTATAAGTATGCACAGCCAATATTAAAACAAAATGTGCAATAGTTGTTGTTCCATAGCAATTTTAAAAACACTACCATAACACGTCAAAATATATTCTCCAGTGGCACAAACAGTGAATTTTCTAAAAACAATTGAATTCCTCACATAGAAAAAAACTGTAGAGGCACTGTAAACATGTCAATCTGTTCATAGATATATATCTATGGTTTTAGATGATATGGATAGTAGTACTAGAAGCGCTGACATTTGGATTAGCTGGTGTCGCGTTACGAGGTGCTTCTCTTGTGTTGCCAAGGCAGAATTAGTCAGTTTTGTTCTCTTAGCAGGAGGTAAATTACGCATACATCCTCATCAAAACTTGACTCGTCAACGGTTTGGGGAAATTTCACGTTTCTACTATCATTATCCAACTCCACATTACTTTAATTGATCCACTGTTTTATCAAATTTGATGATTCTGCAGCAGTAAATCGCTTTGATGGACGTGAAGACGATGACTGATCGGACATATTGTTTTCAGACAATTGTTTGGTAATGTAGTAGACCACACAAATATCGATTTAAAGCGTTAAAAACTCACCAGACCCAAACGAATTTACTCCACGTGTGTTCACTACACACTTGAGAACCGGAAACGAAGTTTAAATTGAGCGAACCGCGTGTAATTACCGATAAGTGGTAAATTAAAAACCGTCACACGTCATGCGCTGCTTGGGCCGCCAAGTAGTAAAAAATGAGCGCGTGATGCGTTCCTTGGGACTCAAAGAGTTAAGGTCGCCACCGGTTCCCCATAGCTTCTCTTTCAATGTGGATCCCCTGGGCCAGATTCACAGTCTTTGCTGGGAGAGGTAAGGGCAGTACTGCAGTATGTGCTCAGGGATTTGTCTTTCTGCTCCACAATCACAGGCAGCAGATTCTTTTATGCCTATCCTGTACAGGTGTGCTCGAAGACCAAAGTGTCAAGTCCGAAGTCTAAAAATGGATGTTTGTTCTTTCCTGTTGAGTTTGTTTATGCTGTCACTCTCTGGTCTGTAATCTCCATTCTGCTTTCTCCACTCCCGCTTGAAAGACTGCTTTAGCGCTGTTTTGGTTTCCTTGTAGCTGTGTGGTGGATAAGGTTGTGAAAGATTACTCCCAGCTTTTGCCAACTCATCTGCTCTCTCATTTCCTTGAATACCACAGTGGGCTGGTATCCACTGCAAGACCAGTTCTGCTTCCTTGGAGAGTAAGCCAATGTTGGTCCTTAGATCTGCAATTAGTTTGTCTTTTTTTTTTGCTTGATAGTGCTTGGAGGACAGACAATGAGTCACTAAGTATAACAATTGTGTGCCCTCTGTGTTCTTGAGTGATGAGATGTTGGACTGCAGAAAGGAGGTAGTTGCCTCAGCTCTGATGTTAGTGCAGATGTCACCTGCTGGTAGAGAGAGAGTTTCTGCTCTACTGCTACGGGGTTTAATGTACATTTCACAACTCCACTTTCTGACTGCTTCTGTAGCAGAGCCGTCGGTAAAAACCTGAGTCCAAGTAGTGTTTGGATACTTCTCATCAAGCATAGCAAGAGCCAGGGTTCTCTGTTGTGTCTCCGTCTGGGCATCTTTTGAAGTGATCCCTGGTACCTTTAGAACTACATTTGCCTTCTCTGGCTTGCTTGTCCATGGTTCTGGCATAAGTTTTTCGCACAGTGCAACATCTCTTGCAAGCAGATCTTGGTGCTGTCTGTACAGTTCTCTAGCAAGGTGGTTGGGGCTCTGACGCTTCAGTCTGTTTTTTGTTCTCTCTTGAAATTTAAAATGCAGTGGGTGACTTTGAAATCGTTTTAATTTCTCATACTGTAAAAGAGTTTTGTATTGTCTTATGAGTTCGAGTGGTTCAGTATCTGCTATCCTCTCTATTTCTCTGATGGGGGTGGTTTTCATGGCTCTGAGAATAATCCTTAATCCCATATTCTGAACCTTGTCCAGTTTTTCCATTGTTGTCTTGGCTGCTGCAGCCCATGCAGTGGAGGCATATTCCATGACTGGCCTGACTGCTCCAGTATATACTTGTTTTAGGATTCTGGATAAGTTGATATAAGTGTAGAAGTTGCAGGGGCCTAAGAAAATGCTTCCACTTATCAGGACTTCTACTTCTCCACAGAGCACACACAACTGAGAGTGTACACTAACACTGAGCAGTAGCATTGAGTACAACAATTATACCAGTTAGGAAACACCATAATTAAACAAATAATTAGCAATACAATGTCAGAAATGTTAAAACATTTATTTTAAAAGGATTAACATTAAAACTATATACAAATTCAGACATTATTTGGAGAAAAAGTATGATTTTGCTTTGCTTTTTGGACTATGAAAAATATTATGCAATGGCGTTTTCTGAAACGATTGAACCAGCCAGCACTACATTTCCAGTCTGTCTGACCTCCAGGAAATGCAAATTCTGGCTCTCCTCCGAATAACGGCCACATGTTACGGCGGCCAAAAACACACCCTGACAGGGCCTCATTAGGTCGTTTGTTGTAAACATTCAAAAACTTGAACTCGAAAATAATGAGAAACAAAAAAAGGGAAAATGATGAAATCGACTGCTTAGCGATAATTGAGGCCTTTATATCTCAATATAGTGGCACAGAAATTGCAAATAGTGCCCGAAAATCTGCTCTTTGTGGCTGTGGCGCCATTGAAACTTGGCTAAATATGATAGGTGCCGCATTGGTAACGCAGTTTTCACAGCCGAGAGTATCTCCCGCGCCGCTACGCCAATATAAAAGAAATAAATGCATTATGCATGTAAACTGTTTTAGGATCAGTATTGCAACAGTCACATATAACAGTGACACCACATTAGAGGATCTTAGACACAGGATAATTTTTTTTACACATGCAGTGTTGTTCTTACCTTACTTTTTTTACTTGTTCACCAACACTGCTATCCATTTCTAAGAATTCACATGCCTTTCCATTCAGTTTAGCATCAGCTAGTCTTTTTTTTGGAGACAGATTCTAAATACTTTTTTAAAAATGATAATTATTGTCTGATGCATCAAATTTAAGAATGGCCTAATAAAAAATATATTTGGTTCTGATGCATGCAGCAGTGACTGGTAAACAAGGAAGAACTTATTTCTTGGAAACGTTACACTAAACCATGTGTGAATTTGTGGATCCCTGTAGACCACTAATCGTTGATGTTGGGTTTTTGTGTAATTTCCATTGCTGTCACTACACTGAGAAACTGGAAAAAATGTCTTTTGTCATTGGCTGATCGTGTGGCAAAGAAGAAGCAAAATTTGGCAGGAAATAAGGAGAAGGGAGACAAGAGTTTCTGTGGGTAATCTGTGTTTCTGTGGGATGCTGAGCATCCAAGATCCAACATGTGAGGGCAGAAGGGGTCCTGAAATCTCATGGACATTTTGTGGATGATTTGTGTTAACCTGAGCTGCTCTTACTAGTTAACTAGTTAACTCAGCTGTTGCCATGGGCTGGCTGTGCCTCCCTGAAGCTTAGTGGAACTATCTCCTGTGTAGGCAGAAAGATGTCAGCTAACTTTCTGGTCAGTTGTAAAAATTCCCTGAAGGGTTGTCAGCTGTTTGTGTTAGACCGCAAAAGTGTCAAGCAGATACCCACAGTATTGTCACTGACAGATGTGTATCTTTGAGTGAAAGAGATGTTGTCCCTGTCTGAGTATCGGTTGTATCTTTATTACAGACGCATGTAACAGAGTCAGCCAGAGTTTGTCTTCATGAAAGTCCGTGTGAAGCTTGGCTCTCGAAGCCAAACAATTCTGCTTGAGCAGCAGGATCCAGCTAATGTTCGACTGCAGGATCTCAGACAGTCAGTGAGCCGGGAGTTTCACCTACAGGATGTGTAAGTGTACAGATAATAGGCTCATAGTCTGCAAGCAAAAACTGACAGCCCTCAGGCAACAGCTGACAATCCCTAAACAACAGCTGACAATCCCCAAACAACAGCTGAAAATCCCCATCAACAGCTGACAATCCCCATCAACAGCTGACAATCCCCAAACAACAGCTGACAATCTCCAAGCAACAATGGACAATCCGCAAACACCTGGTCTGGTGTGTCAGACATGAACTATCCAGACACAAGACACACGCCAGGCCTGGTATGTCAGACATGAATTATCTAGAGACATGACACAAGCCAGGCCTGGTATGTCAGACATGAACTATCTAGATACATGACACGGGCCTGGTCTGGTGTGTCAGACATGAACTATCCAGACACAAGACACAAGCCAGGCCTGGTATGTCAGACATGAACTATCTAGACACAAGACACACGCCTGGTCTGGTGTATCAGACATGAACTATCCAGACACAAGACACAAGCCAGGCCTGGTGTATCAGACATGAACTATCCAGACACAAGACACAAGCCAGGCCTGGTATGTCAGACATTAACTATCTAGACACAAGACACATACCTGGTCTGTTGTATCAGACATGAACTATCCAGACACAAGACACAAGCCAGGCCTGGTATGTCAGACATGAACTATCCAGACACAAGACACAAGCCAGGCCTGGTATGTCAGACATGAACTATCTAGACACAAAACACAAGCCAGGTCTGTTGTGTCAGACATGAACTATCCAGACACAAGACACAAGCCAGGCCTTGTATGTCAGACATGAACTATCTAGACACAAGCCAGGTCTGGTCTGTCAGACATGAACTATCTAGACACAAGACACACGCCTGGTCTGTTGTGTCAGACATGAACTATCTAGACACATGACAGACGCCTGGTCTGGTATGTCAGACATGAACTATCTAGACACAAGACACACGCCTGGTCTGGTATGTCAGACATGAACTATCTAGACACAAGACACATACCTGGTCTGTTGTGTCAGACATGAACTATCCAGACACAAGACACAAGCCAGGCCTGGTGTATCAGACATGAACTACCTAGACACAAGACACAAGCCAGGTCTGTTGTGTCAGACATGAACTATCCAGACACAAGACACAAGCCAGGCCTGGTATGTCAGACATGAACTATCTAGACACAAGACACACGCCTGGTCTGGTATGTCAGACATGAACTATCTAGACACAAGCCAGGTCTGTTGTGTCAGACATGAACTATCTAGACACATGACAGACGCCTGGTCTGGTATGTCAGACATGAACTATCTAGACACAAGACACACGCCTGGTCTGGTATGTCAGACATGAACTATCTAAACACAAGTCACAAGACAGGTCTGTTGTGTCAGACATGAACTATCTAGACACCAGACACAAGCCAGGTCTGTTGTGTCAGACATGAACTATCTAGACACAAGACACACACCTAGTCTGTTGTGTCAGACATGAACTATCTAGACACAAGACACAAGCCAGGTCTAGTCTGTCAGACATGAACAATCTAGACACAAGACAGGCCTGGTATGTCAGACATGAACTATCTAGACACAAGACACACGCCTGGTCTGTTGTATCAGACATGAACTATCTAGACACAAGACACAAGCCAGGTCTGGTCTGTCAGACATGAACTATCTAGACACAAGACACAAGCCAGGTCTGGTGTGTCAGACATGAACTATATAGATACATGACACGCGCCTGGTCTGGTGTGTCAGACATGAACTATCCAGACACATGACACAAGCCAGGCCTGGTGTATTAGACATGAACTATCCAAAAACATGACACACGCCAGGCCTGGTATGTCACATGTTGGAAAACTAACCTTGGTCTCCCCAAACAAAGAAGGTCATATTTCATTCATAAGTTTGTTGTGCTGCTTTTCCTCCCTGCAAGTTACAGGTGTGCGGCTCTGTTGTTTGCTTTCTGGGTTGTCTTGCATTTACTTTTTTATTCTGAGAAAGAGAATGCTTGTGACATGGGTTGCAGCACCCTTTAGGAAGTTTTTTTTAATACCCAGTTTGTCCATGTTTTTGGAGTGTTAAAAACGCTGGCATGCTGAAATAAAAAACACGCAATATCAATGGCATTGCGGGAAAACTCCAGCAACCTTATGTCAAGGTAACATGCTCAAGGTCCACCAATCAGAAGTGAGCTAGTGTTTAACACTACGTAAATGGGGAGACCAACGTTAGTTTTACCCACATGTGAACTATCTTGACATTTTTACCCCAACAGGGATTTCCAGTTGAGCCTGAACAAGCAAGATGCCCTCTCTGGTGAGGACCAGACTTTGGATGCCTTTGGGATCGTCTCTGGTGATCTCCTACACATCATCGGCTCCAACTTATCTCAGGTGACACCTAATGGTGCTCATTAGCCCAGTTTTGTTCACTCTTTCAAGATGGAACTTTTTCTGGGGTTTGGACAGAATTAATTTTAAACTGAATTGTTTTAATGCACCTTGGATGACAGGGTCTTATGTGGTTATGGGACGGTGTATAGAATAGTGAAGGTCCATGTTTATACATGTATGACCGATATTTGACCCACAGTTCAGCCAGATAAATACACAACATCAGTAAATCATGACTGAGTGAATGCTTTGCTTTCGTATTCCTGAGTCCTGCATGGATTCCATGTCTTGGAGTTAAATACCATTCAGAGAAACTAGATTGTATTTGCCTGATTTATTCTTATTATCTTTGTCTGTCCCTTATAGGTTTTTAGACCAAGCTGCTGTGATCTCACATCAAGTATATTTAATTTATGCTAGCTCTGATTCTGTGAGTCTGTGAGCCGAAATTATGCATCATGGAATCTTTGAGGCAATTACTCTAAATATTTTGGATTTTATGACCATGTTTGTGCAGCTTGTGAAATCTTAGAACAGGGGGGGGGGGGGGGGGGGGGGTGTCACATTTATGTAGTATATGAAAGTTTTGATTACTGATTTAAGAGTCGACATCATAACACACCGGGCATACCCATAGGTGCTCCGTCTTTCACAGCATATTCTTAAGGTGTAGATGCTAACTGTTCCCATAGCACACTGATTATACACACGTCGTTCTCTTCCTCTTGTACATCCCTCCTTGCCAGATCTACACTTAATTCATTGTTCGCTCATTCTTGCACATGTTATTTCATCTAATCTCGTGTCATCTGCAACATTCTTTCATATATGATCTTTAAAATATCTCCCTTGTCCAGTACAAGTGTTCCCATAGCTTTCTCTTTGTAGCCAGAATATCCGCTCGTTCATTCCCTGGCACTCCTGCATATCCCGGACAGTATATCCACTTGATTCCCTGCAGTGTTGGCCTAATAATGCATGCCATACACTCATGCTGAATTACTTGAAGCTTTCGTTGTGCCGACTGAGAATCAAACACAATAATTCCTCTGGTAACTTTGTGTTTTTTTTCTGCTATCCAGTTCAGAGCTGCAGTGACTGCTTACATTTCCATCCTCATGCTTGAAATTGTAGATAAAAAAGCTCCATTTTGTTCTGCCACAATTTGTCCCTTTATTCTAGCTGAAAATCCCCAGCCAGATCTTACACCCAAATAAACAGAACCATCGATGTACACTAGTGCATCATTTAGCCTAGCCTTTTTATCAGTTGATGTACCTCTAATTTTGCCATACCGTTACACCACTCTCTACATTCTCTTCCTAACGTGGTAATGACCTGATAGAATCTGCTGTTGTGGGTATTCGTGTTGACCCATTTCTGCCCCCTGTGTAGTTGCTTGACTGAGGCCGCCGACTCGATGGTATCTCCAGCTGGTGCCATCCATAACTTTCCTCTTTAATCATTCAGATTAGCATGTAGCGGAAGCCTTTCATCAATGGTAACCTGCATATAGGCCTTGGCTTACATCAGTGAGTCTCCACTTGACCCATTCAGCCCATGCATGTATCTCATTGTTTTAACTGGTGTATCTTGTGTGCAGCCCAAGACAATTCTCATTCCTTCATTTTGAATTCTTTCAACCTTTGTACACTGTGAAGTAGATAGGGTTAATATTCCTAGACCATAGTCAGCTACTGAAAGGACCAAATGGTGGAAAGTAAGACCAGTAGTTTCTGTTCCATGTGTGTTGCCAGCATCGTCTTTAGTGCTGCTAGGCCACGCTTGCATTTGTTCACAGTTTGCTGCACGTGATATTTGTAGGACAGACTGCGATCAAATGTCAAACCCAAGTATTTCAGCTTATCCCTTCTTTCAACATTAAAACCCTTTATGGATATGCTGGGCAAGTCTTCCTTTCCTGTTATTTAAAGAGCACCACAAAACACTGGCCTTCTCTGGGTTCACCCTTGACCCTGTCTTCACACCACTCCATCATCTCATGTAAAGCACTTTGCAAGTCACTGATCATGGCGTGCCTGTCTGACACACTTCGATACATTAGGACATCTGCAAATGTCAAAGTTCGTCCTGGTCCAGGGAGCTGAATTTTGGCCAAACTTGCTGTATATATGTTGAACAAGACAAGTGACAGTGATGATCCATGTGTATTGGATCTGATCTCCGTGTTCCAAAACAAAATACCACTGTTCTTTCCAACAATGCTGCCCCCATCCAATTAGCTAACCAGGGGTTCACACCACAGTCCATCGAGCACTGCATAAGATATGTGAAATCCACGCCATTATGGGCATCCTCAAGATCTATCGCAACAGCGATTGTTTCTGGCTTTCACTGAAATCCTTCATACACATCATATGCGAACGTTCCAGCATTGTCCCATGTTGTCTTTGATGGCCCATAGCTACCCAGGGTGTCCTGTAGCATGTCCTTTCTGTCTAAGTTTAACAGCACTTTCTTTACCACCAGTTTGATTAGCAGTTTGCCCTACACATTTTCTAGGGTCTATAACTGCTGAGCTAATCAGAGCGATCTCTGCCTGGTTTTGAAAATGGTTTAAGAAACTGTGTAATCTGGTACAATTTATGTTTGGATACTATCATTAAAATCCTTCACCACTTGTAGATTTCATAGTTACTTAATTGTTTGATGTGGTCATAGCGTACACAGTCTGGCCTGGGAGCATTATTTCTGCTGCCTCACAATGCCACCTGCATGTCGATGTCAGTCTGTATGACAGTAATTTGAGTATTGATTCAGACTTTTTTTTATCTGACAGTTATGTTTTGACTAATACTTCATTTAACTAATTCTAGTTATTCAAAACAGGTTCATACAAATTCATTTTCCTAGCTAACAAAACACTTTTAGAGTGTTTATGTCGACAACCACTATAGCGGCAAAGTGCTGTTCTGTTGCTGACTGATCAGCGATATGTCTGGACACTATAGCGGCAAAGTGCTGTTCTGTTGCTGACTATTCAGCCATATGTCTGGACACTATAGCTGCAAAGTGCTGTTCTGTTGCTGACTGATCAGCCATATGTCTGGACACTATAGCGGTAGAGTGCTGTTCTGTTGCTGACTGATCAGCCATATGTCTGGACACTATAGCGGTAAAGTGCTGTTTTGTTGCCATCTGATCAGCCATATGTCTGGACACTATAGCGGCAAAGTGCTGTTCTGTTGCTGACTGATCAGCGATATGTCTGGACACTAAAGCGGCAAAGTGCTGTTCTGTTACTGACTGATCAGTGATATGTCTGGACACTATAGCAGTAAAGTGCTGTTCTGTTGCTGACTGATCAGTGATATGTCTGGACACTATAGCTGCAAAGTGCTGTTCTGTTGCTGACTGATCAGTGATATGTCTGGACACTATAGCGGCAAAGTGCTGTTCTGTTGCTGACTGATCAGCGATATGTCTGGACACTATAGCTGCAAAGTGCTGTTCTGTTGCTGACTGATCAGCGATATGTCTGGACACTATAGCGGCAAAGTGCTGTTCTGTTGCTGACTGATCAGTGATATGTCTGGACACTATAGCGGTAAAGTGCTGTTCTGTTGCTGACTGATCAGCGATATGGGTAAAGTGCTGTTCTGTTGCTGACTGATCAGTGATATGTCTGGACACTATAGCGGTAAAGTGCTGTTCTGTTGCTGACTGATCAGCGATATGGGTAAAGTGCTGTTCTGTTGCTGACTGATCAGCGATATGTCTGGACACTATAGCTGCAAAGTGCTGTTCTGTTGCTGACTGATCAGCGATATGTCTGGACGCTATAGCGGCAAAGTGCTGTTCTGTTGCTGACTGATCAGTGATATGTCTGGACACTATAGCGGTAAAGTGCTGTTCTGTTGCTGACTGATCAGCGATATGGGTAAAGTGCTGTTCTGTTGCTGACTGATCAGTGATATGTCTGGACACTATAGCGGTAAAGTGCTGTTCTGTTGCTGACTGATCAGCGATATGGGTAAAGTGCTGTTCTGTTGCTGACTGATCAGCGATATGTCTGGACACTATAGCGGTAAAGTGCTGTTCTGTTGCTGACTGATCAGTGATATGTCTGGACACTATAGCGGCAAAGTGCTGTTCTGTTGCTGACTGATCAGCCAAATGTCTGGACACTATAGCGGTAAAGTGCTGTTCTGTTGCTGACTGATCAGTGATATGTCTGGACACTATAGCGGCAAAGTGCTGTTCTGTTGCTGACTGATCAGTGATATGTCTGGACACTATAGCGGCAAAGTGCTGTTCTGTTGCTGACTGATCAGCCATATGTCTGGACACTGTAGTGGCGAAGTGCTGTTCTGTTGCTGACTGATCAGTGATATGTCTGGACACTATAGCGGCAAAGTGCTGTTCTGTTGCTGACTGATCAGCGATATGTCTGGACACTATAGCGGCAAAGTGCTGTTCTGTTGCTGACTGATCAGCGATAAGGGTAAAGTGCTGTTCTGTTGCTGACTGATCAGTGATATGTCTGGACACTATAGCGGTAAAGTGCTGTTCTGTTGCTGAGTGATCAGCGATATGTCTGGACACTATAGCGGTAAAGTGCTGTTTTGTTGCTGACTGATCAGCGATATGTCTGGACACTATAGCAGTAAAGTGCTGTTCTGTTGCTGAATGATCAGCGATATGTCTGGACACTATAGCGGTAAAGTGCTGTTTTGTTGCCATCTGATCAGCCATATGTCTGGACACTATAGCGATAAAGTGCTGTTCTGTTGCTGACTGATCCGCCATATGTCTGGACACTATAGCTGCAAAGTGCTGTTCTGTTGCTGACTGATCAGTGATATGTCTGGACACTATAGCGGCAAAGTGCTGTTCTGTTGCTGACTGATCAGTGATATGTCTGGACACCATAGCGGTAAAGTGCTGTTTTGTTGCTGACTGATCAGTGATATGTTTGGACACTATAACGGTAAAGTGCTGTTCTGTTGCTGACTGATCAGTGATATGTCTGGACACTATAGCGGTAAAGTGCTGTTTTGTTGCCATCTGATCAGTCATATGTCTGGACACTATAGCGGTAAAGTGCTGTTCTGTTGCTGAATGATCAGCCATATGTCTGGACACTATAGCGGCAAAGTGCTGTTCTGTTGCTGACTGATCAGCCATATGTCTGGACACTATAGCGGCAAAGTGCTGTTCTGTTGCTGACTGATCAGTGATATGTCTGGAAAGAGTTAAATTATCAGGTAACCTGATTAGGGTCTGAAAATAGCATTTCGATGTTTCAAAACATTTAGCTTTTGAAAATATTTATCACTAACTGGCATGGAATGATTAACTGCCATGTTGTGAAGCAGCCAAACATGTGATAACTAACTAGCAGTGGTGGATAATAATTCAGTCTTCATGCTTGACTTGCAGGCCGTTCAAGTAGGACACGAGGAACAGATAAACAACAGAGTTCAACCTTTAGCTCCGTACTCAAACCATGACTCAGCTACCAGCCACCAGACACAGACCATATTAGTAGATCCACGAGAACGCTCACCAGTGTCTTCTTCATCATCCAGGTCGAGGACCTCAGGAGTCGTAAGTTTGTGTGTCAGCAGATGTGAGTGACATCTTTCTCAAATGAACAAATGAAACATTTGACATACCAAATTTCAGTAACGGTATAAGTCACCTAACATTAGCTCCTTCTATACTGTATTGAAGAGGGAAATTACTCCATGTTTTTACAATCGTGGTCTACACTGTTCTGTAGAGGGAAGTTACTCCATGTTTTTACAATCGTGGTCTATACTGTTCTGTAGAGAAAACTTACTCCATGTTTTTACAATCGTGGTCTATACTGTTCTGTAGAGGGAAGTTACTCCATGTTTTTACAATCGTGGTCTATACTGTTCTGTAGAGGGAAGTTACTCCATGTTTTTACAATCGTGGTCTATACTGTTCTGTAGATTGATGTTACTCTATGTTTTTACAATTGTGGTCTATACTGTTCTGTAGAGGGAAGTTACTCCATGTTTTTACAATTGTGGTCTATACTGTTCTGTAGAGGGATGTTACTCTATGTTTTTACAATCGTGTTCTATACTGTTCTGTAGAAGGAAGTTACTCCATGTTTTTACAATCGTGGTCTATACTGTTCTGTAGAGGGAAGTTACTCCATGTTTTTACAATCGTGGTCTATACTGTTCTGTAGAGGGAAGTTACTCCATGTTTTTACAATTGTGATCTATACTGTTCTGTAGAGGGAAGTTACTCCATGTTTTTACAATCGTGGTCTATACTGTTCTGTAGAGAGATGTTACTCTATGTTTTTACAATTGTGGTCTACACTTTTGTGTAGAGGGAAAGGTTACACGCTGTCTTTACAGTCCTGCTCTACCCTGTTATGTAGAGGGAATGTTAGTCTTTTTAATCCTGGTCTGTCCTGTTTTGTAGAGGAAAGGGACCTTAGAGTCTTGTAATGAAGTAGAGCAGATAGAACAGAATAGTTTAGCAGGAGTGGTTCTAGTAAAAATGGCGACAGAATGAGTGATTTTAAGAGAATAATGAAGCATGAGAAAAGAAATGGATACCTTGAGTCGAGAAGAGAATTTCTAATAGTAAGAACTATTTCTTGGATCTCTAAGGAGTTCCTAATATCATGTCTGCACTGGGTTGTTTATCTTGTGCTGGGACTGTACATCTGTATTTCACAATATATGTTGTATTTGTGGTAATACTCTATGTCTTTTTATGACAGTAAAAGTTGTTTTATTGGGAGCTGGGACATCTTCATCTCTGTGTGATGGTCTATGTTGTTCTATTCTTACAGGATGTTAACAATGCCATGGATGTCAGTACTGACAAGCATATAGATCAACATGATCTGTCCACAGTGTCGGACATCAATAGGTAAGTCTATGTAAGTGTGTACATGCATGCTTGTGTGTGTGTGTGTGTGTGTGTGTTTCCTGTGCATGTGTGTGTGCGTGTGTGTGGTTGGGGGTGGGGGGGGGGGGGTTGAAAGGCTGGTGGCTGTCCCCACATTTACTGCCAGATGACAAGACAGTCAGGTTGCCATGCAAACTACAGCCAGCACTAAAAGATACCTGTACATCCTGGCGAAGACAAGGAGAGAGGAATTCAACCTGTGAGACATGTTTACATGGCGTGCTAGAGAAGACCAGATACCTGTACATCCTGGCGAAGACAAGGAGAGAGGAATTCAATCTGTGAGACATGTTTACATGGCGTGCTAGAGAAGTCCAGATACCTGTACATCCTGGCGAAGACAAGGAGAGAGGAATTCAATCTGTGAGACATGTTTACATGGCGTGCTAGAGAAGACCAGATACCTGTACATCCTGACGAAGACAAGGAGAGACGAATTCAATCTGTGAGACATGATTACATGGCGTGCTAGAGAAGACCAGATACCTGTACATCCTGGCGAAGACAAGGAGAGAGGAATTCAATCTGTGAGACATGTTTACATGGCGTGCTAGAGAAGACCAGATACCTGTACATCCTGGCGAAGACAAGGAGAGAGGAATTCAATCTGTGAGACATGTTTACATGGTGTGCTAGAGAAGACCAGATACCTGTACATCCTGGCGAAGACAAGGAGAGAGGAATTCAATCTGTGAGACATGTTTACATGGCGTGCTAGAGAAGTCCAGATACCTGTACATCCTGGCGAAGACAAGGAGAGAGGAATTCAATCTGTGAGACATGTTTACATGGCGTGCTAGAGAAGACCAGATACCTGTACATCCTGACGAAGACAAGGAGAGACGAATTCAATCTGTGAGACATGATTACATGGCGTGCTAGAGAAGACAGATCTGACCAGATTCTGAAACTTATCTTTACGTACATTTCTTATGAAGCCAGTAACACAAATATCTTGCCACACAGATACCTCATTTCTCATCACTGACACCCCATTTCTCATCACTGACACCTCATTTCCTATCCCTGACACATTGTTTCTCATCACAAGTGCGCGCGTGCGCGCACACATACACACACATGCACGCACGCACGTACGCACGCATGCACACAGGCAAGCAGGCAGACACAGACAGACAAAGACAGTGCTGTCACAACTGACAGAGAGAAACTTTGTTCTGGTCCCTGTCAGGAACCTATAAGCCGCTGTCTGTGATGAGCTATAGATGAGTACATTTGGATTTAGTCTGGACATTCCAGAATGCATGTTTTGGGTGGGAAATCAGCAGGTCATGATGTCACTGCCAAACAGTATGACATGGCGTCTGCTATTTCATTTCACCTGCCAGGTATATGCAGGAGCCACTGGTCATCAGGGAATCCACGGAACACCAGGTGCCAGTCTTACTGAGTCAGTTGTATTCGTCTGCTGGCTGTAGTAGTGACACCGATGCCTTGTGGGTGGCTGTTCACACGCTGATGTTGGAGTCTGGGTTCGTACCCTTGCAGGTATCGTTATTCCATGAGTTGCTGGTTAGTCTTGCATTTAGATCAGGATTGTCTCACCAATTGTTACATTTTCTCTTGTCTTTTTTTTTCTCTGAAGTGTTCCGTTTCAGGAATTGCTGACCAGGATTGACACTTAGTGACTCAAAGAGTTAAATTTTGATGCGAATCCAACAGGAGAAAATCAAGAAACCAAGTTCAGCTGTGTGATTCAGTTTATTTTTTTACAAATTAACCAGCACTGTGGTGTAATGGCTAAGCACTCGTCTGCGGATCTGAAGGTCACAGGTTCAGATCCAAATGAAGTCGGACTTTTTAACAAAAATGATCTACGGTTCAAGGTCAACCAGTGTTGCACTACTGTCTTCTGTGTGTATGTTGATGGCACACCCAGGTTGTTGCGCAACTGTCTTCTGTGTGTATGTTGATGGCACACCCAGGTCAACCAGTGTTGCACAACTGTCTTCTGTGTGTATGTTGATGGCACACCCAGGTCAACCAGTGTTGCACAACTGTCTTCTGTGTGTATGTTGATGGCACACCCAGGTCAACCAGTGTTGCACAACTGTATTGTGTGTGTATGTTGATGGCACACCCAGGTCAACCAGTGTTGCACAACTGTATTGTGTGTGTATGTTGATGGCACACCCAGGTCAACCAGTGTTGCACAACTGTCTTCTGTGTGTGTGTTGATGGCACACCCAGGTCAACCAGTGTTGCACAACTGTATTGTGTGTGTATGTTGATGGCACACCCAGGTCAACCAGTGTTGCACAACTGTCTTCTGTGTGTATGTTGATGGCACACCCAGGTCAACCAGTGTTGCACAACTGTATTGTGTGTGTATGTTGATGGCACACCCAGGTCAACCAGTGTTGCACAACTGTCTTCTGTGTGTATGTTGATGGCACACCCAGGTCAACCAGTGTTGCACAACTGTATTGTGTGTGTATGTTGATGGCACACCCAGGTCAACCAGTGTTGCACAACTGTCTTCTGTGTGTATGTTGATGGCACACCCAGGTCAACCAGTGTTGCACAACTGTATTGTGTGTGTATGTTGATGGCACACCCAGGTCAATCAGTGTTGCACAACTGTCTTCTGTGTGTATGTTGATGGCACACCCAGGTCAACCAGTGTTGCACAACTGTATTGTGTGTGTATGTTGATGGCACACCCAGGTCAACCAGTGTTGCACAACTGTATTGTGTGTGTATGTTGATGGCACACCCAGGTCAACCAGTGTTGCACAACTGTCTTCTGTGTGTATGTTGATGGCACACCCAGGTCAACCAGTGTTGCACAACTGTATTGTGTGTGTATGTTGATGGCACACCCAGGTCAACCAGTGTTGCACAACTGTCTTCTGTGTGTATGTTGATGGCACACCCAGGTCAACCAGTGTTGCACAACTGTATTGTGTGTGTATGTTGATGGCACACCCAGGTCAACCAGTGTTGCACAACTGTCTTCTGTGTGTATGTTGATGGCACACCCAGGTCAACCAGTGTTGCACAACTGTATTGTGTGTGTATGTTGATGGCACACCCAGGTCAACCAGTGTTGCACAACTGTCTTCTGTGTGTATGTTGATGGCACACCCAGGTCAACCAGTGTTGCACAACTGTATTGTGTGTGTATGTTGATGGCACACCCAGGTCAACCAGTGTTGCACAACTGTCTTCTGTGTGTATGTTGATGGCACACCCAGGTTGTTGCACAACTGTCTTCTGTGTGTATGTTGATGGCACACCCAGGTCAACCAGTGTTGCACAACTGTCTTCTGTGTGTATGTTGATGGCACACCCAGGTTCATCTTTAGTTTGCTACAGGAGGAGTCAGTTGAAGAATATAGACGAGGCGAAAGATGGTCGTGTCGATAGTGGTGATGATGATGATGTCCTGCTTGCTGCATGCTTCTCACGTGGCTCAGATGCTTGTATAATAAAATGTCTGGAAACAACCCTTCTTCTGTGTACTGTCTTTATTGTTATACCTCAGCAATGTCACAAACAAACACATCAATGATATTCTGAATGACCGCTGTTTTAGCTCTGTGGTTACATACTCTTGAGGCCACGTTGTGTTCTTCCTCTCTAGTTACTTTGTTAACTGGTTCTAGTGTCTGTAACTGCCACCCGGCTTCTAGTGCTGTCTGGTGCTAACAGCTTTATCGTCGACTCTAACATCTCAATAGTGTTTCTACCTAATGTGTCTCTGTTGTCTCTGTAGTTCTTTGTTTTGTTTTATGTCTCTTATCTAGTGTCTATCTTTGAGGCTCCATGTGACTGGCTCCTCCCTTTCTGTCTCGAGGACTTAAGATTTAAGATTCTCTTCCATGAGGGTCAATAGTACTAGTCCCTCCTCTTGTAAGTCTTGTATACTGAAGGTTTTCTTTGATGGTCCATGTTACTAGTCCCTTCTCTTCTAAGTCTGGTAGACTGAAGGTTTTCTTTGATGGTCCATATTACTAGTCCCTTCTCTTCTAAGTCTGGTAGACTGAAGGTTTTCTTTGATGGTCCATGTTACCAGTCCCTCCTCTTCTAAGTCTGGTAGACTGAAGGTTTTCTTTGATGGTCCATATTACTAGTCCCTTCTCTTCTAAGTCTGGTAGACTGAAGGTTTTCTTTGATGGTCCATGTTACCAGTCCCTCCTCTTCTAAGTCTGGTAGACTGAAGGTTTTCTTTGATGGTCCATATTACTAGTCCCTCCTCTTGTAAGTCTTGTATACTGAAGGTTTTCTTTGATGGTCCATATTACTAGTCCCTCCTCTTCTAAGTCTTGTATACTGAAGGTTTTCTTTGATGGTCCATGTTACCAGTCCCTCCTCTTCTAAGTCTTGTATACTGAAGGTTTTCTTTGATCGTCCATGTTACCAGTCCCTCCTCTTCTAAGTCTTGTATACTGAAGGTTTTCTTTGATGGTCCATGTTACCAGTCCCTCCTCTTCTAAGTCTGGTAGACTGAAGGTTTTCTTTGATGG
This sequence comes from Candidula unifasciata, assembly GCA_905116865.2. Lineage (NCBI taxonomy): Eukaryota > Metazoa > Mollusca > Gastropoda > Stylommatophora > Geomitridae > Candidula > Candidula unifasciata. Next base: position 257,247 of record CAJHNH020000863.1, on the reverse strand, counting down.
TCCATGTTACCAGTCCCTCCTCTTCTAAGTCTTGTATACTGAAGGTTTTCTTTGATGGTCCATGTTACCAGTCCCTCCTCTTCTAAGTCTTGTATACTGAAGGTTTTCTTTGATGGTCCATGTTACCAGTCCCTCCTCTTGTAAGTCTTGTATACTGAAGGTTTTCTTTGATGGTCCATGTTACCAGTCCCTCCTCTTCTAAGTCTGGTAGACTGAAGGTTTTCTTTGATGGTCCATGTTACCAGTCCCTCCTCTTCTAAGTCTGGTAGACTGAAGGTTTTCTTTGATGGGCCATGTTACCAGTCTCTCCTTTTCTAAGTCTTGTATACTGAAGGTTTTCTTTGATGGTCCATGTTACCAGTCCCTCCTCTTCTAAGTCTTGTATACTAAGGGTTTTCTTTGATGGTCCATGTTACCAGTCCCTTCTCTTCTAAGTCTGGTAGACTGAAGGTTTTCTTTGATGGTCCATATTACTAGTCCCTTCTCTTCTAAGTCTGGTAGACTGAAGGTTTTCTTTGATGGTCCATGTTACTAGTCCCTTCTCTTCTAAGTCTGGTAGACTGAAGGTTTTCTTTGATGGTCCATATTACTAGTCCCTTCTCTTCTAAGTCTGGTAGACTGAAGGTTTTCTTTGATGGTCCATATTACTAGTCCCTTCTCTTCTAAGTCTGGTAGACTGAAGGTTTTCTTTGATGGTCCATGTTACTAGTCCCTTCTCTTCTAAGTCTGGTAGACTGAAGGTTTTCTTTGATGGTCCATGTTACTAGTCCCTTCTCTTCTAATTCTGGTAGACTGAAGGATTACCCGTGTGATTTCTTACTCATTATTTATACTGAGATGCTGGAATGTGTGATATTTGTTTTCTACTCATTTTGACTGCTTTTAGAATGTTCTAGTTTGGCTCAACTTGTTTTTCTGTGTGCATTCTCACGTGAGATTTTGTAATTGCATTTGGATTGCATCAGATAGTCTGCACCAAAGTATACTAATTGGATTGACAGTTGTCCTTCTATCATCATCATCAGTTCTCGTTATGCCTAGTGGCACATGAGGCTTCAGAGAGGACTTTCCCTGCTTTCCTGTCCTGTGCAATCTTTAGTGCAGTTTTCCATGTCAAAGATGCCGCACTCAGGTCACTTTCCATCGTTCGTCTCCATGTTGTTTTTGGGCGCCCCTGTTTTCTCTTTCCCTCTGGTGTCCATGTGAGAGCTGTTTTGGCGGGTATTTCAGAAGTCATTCTCATAACGTGGCCAATCCATTTCCATCTTCTCTTGGTAATCATACTGTCTAAAGTTTCTTGGTTTGTGGCTTGAAGTAGTTTAGTGTTTGAGATTGTATCTGGCCAGAAAATTTTGATAATTCTATGTAGACATGTGTGGTGGAAGGAGGACAGCTTTTGTGCATCCTTTTTGGTCATTCTCCAGCATTCCGCTCCATAAAGAAGAACTGGCAAAATGATGCTCTTGTAGAGTCGGAGTTTCATTCCTCTGCAGTAATTGTTGGATTTCCAGATTTGCCTCATCCTTCCAAAAGCAGCTCTAGCTTTGTTCAGAAGTGACTGTATGTCTTCCTCTGTTCCTCCCAGTAGGGACACCACACTGCCAAGATACGTGAAATGTTATACATTTTCAAGTGATTGGTTACTTATGGTCACTGGTTGTTCGTTTGGACTGTTTGTCATGATCTTAGATTTCTTTGTATTTATTCTCAGTCCCACCATTTCTGTTGTGCAGTTTAGTCTGTTACTTTTCTCTTGTATATGTTCATGTTTATGTGATAGGAGTGCTATATCATCTGCAAAATCAAGGTCCTCAAGCATGGTGAATGAAGTCCATCGTATGCCTCTTAATGTCCTGTCTACTGTGTTCTTTAGTATCCAATCAGTCACAAGGTTGAAGAGGAGAGATGACATAACACATCCCTGTCTTACACCCGTCTTTACTGGGAAAGATGTATTGTAATTTTTTATACTGCAGGAAAAGTCTTTATAGAAGAGAGCAATTATGTTGACTATTTTTTTCTGGAATTCCATAATGTCGTAAAATTTTCCACAGACCGTCTCTATGGACGCTGTCAAAAGCTTTCTCAAAGTCCACAAAATTAATATATATACTTCTCTGCCATTTGTTGCATTGTTCTAAAATGTTACGTATGGCGAAGATGTGCTCAGTTGTTCCTCTGCCCTTCCTAAATCCTGCTTGTTCCACTCGTAGGCATTTATCTACTCCTTTTTCAAGCCGCATTATGATGATTTTACAAAATATTTTGCTTGGTACTGAGAGTAGAGTAATTCCCCTCCTTCTATGACCTTCTAGAAAGTCACTACGATACGGCTCTCATTCTTTGATATGGCACGTCAACGAGTACATCAGATGCTATTAATATAACTAGGTTATTCATTTGCAAATACCTCTCTGCACTTAATGGTTTTAGAAAGAAATGTCCTGATTACTAAGACCTGTTGAATTCAGTGCCTACAACTAATACGCAATATCCTACCTCCTGACAAACAAGTGATGACATCTCCGTTACACCAGGTAGGGACTGGGAATTCAAAGCAACCAGTATGATATTGACCACATAACCCACCAAGTGATGACATCTCCCTGTTACACCAGGTAGGGACTGGGAATTCAAAGCAACCAGTATGATATTGACCACATAACCCACCAAGTGATGACATCTCCCTGTTACACCAGGTAGGGACTGGGAATTCAAAGCAACCAGTATGATATTGACCATATAACCCACCAAGTGATGATTGGTTTTCTAGCCCTATATACCCAGTACACCTGATGGTGTGGAAAAGGGTTCTTTACTGTTGATCCAGTGCCTGCTCCATGTTGATGATGATGGTTGTAGTACAGTTTCACATGACCCCTGGCCTGCTCCATGTTGATGATGATGGTTGTAGTACAGTTTCACATGACCCCTGGCCTGCTCCATGTTGATGATGATGGTTGTAGTACAGTTTCACATGACCCCTGGTCTGCTCCATGTTGATGATGATGGTTGTAGTACAGTTTCACATGACCCCTGGCCTGCTCCATGTTGATGATGATGGTTGTAGTACAGTTTCACATGACCCCTGGCCTGCTCCATGTTGATGATGATGGTTGTAGTACAGTTTCACATGACCCCTGGCCTGCTCCATGTTGATGATGATGGTTGTAGTACAGTTTCACATGACCCCTGGTCTGCTCCATGTTGATGATGATGGTTGTAGTACAGTTTCACATGACCCCTGATTCCTGATGTCTGATTGTCTTTATCCTGTCTCCTGTAGAGAATATTCTCTTGTTGCATTCCCTCAGTGCATTTTTGATTGTAGTCCTTTCCTGTAATCTTGTTAGACGCTGCTGCATTTTATTTCATACACGTAAAGCTCCCCGACTCACAGTGCTGTATGATTGTATCTCCCCGACTCACAGTGCTGTATGATTGTATCCCCTAGACTGACAGCACTGTATGATTGCATCTCCCCGACTCACAGTGCTATATGATTGCATCTCCCCGACTCACAGTGCTATATGATTGTATCTCCCCGACTCACAGTGCTGTATGATTGTATCTCCCTGACTCACAATGCTGTATGATTGTATCCCCTAGACTGACAGCACTGTATAATTGCATCTCCCTGACTCACATTGCTATATGATTGTATCTCCCCGACTCACAGTGCTATATGATTGTATCTCCCCGACTCACAGTGCTATATGATTGCATCTCCCTGACTCACAGTGCTATATAATTGTATCTCCCCGACTCACAGTGCTATATGATTGTATCTCCCCGACTCACAGTGCTGTATGATTGTATCCCCTAGACTGACAGCACTGTATGATTGCATCTCCCAGACTGACAGTGCTGTATGATTGTATCCCCCATACCAACAGTGCTGTATGATTGTATCCCCCATACCAACAGTGCTGTATGATTGTATCCCCCATTCCAACAGTGCTGTATGATTGCATCTGCCCGACTCACAGTGCTGTATGATTGTATCCCCCATACTGACAGCACTGTATGATTGTAACCCCCAGACCCAGGATGCTGCTATGATTGTATCCCCCAGACCTAGGACACCGCTATGATTGTATCCCCCAGACCCAGGATGCTGCTATGATTGTATCCCCAGACCCAGAATGCCGCTATAATTGTATCCCTCAGACCCAGGATGCTGCTATGATTGTATCCCCCAGACCCAGGATGCTGCTTTGATTGTATCCCCCAGACTGACAGCAGTGTATGATTGCATCTCCCCGACTCACAGTGCTGTATGATTGTATCCCCCATACTGACAGCACTGTATGATTGTAACCCCCAGACCCAGGATGCTGCTATGATTGTATCCCCCAGACCAAGGATGCCGCTATGATTGTATCCCCCAGACTGACAGCATTGTATGATTGCATCTCCCTGACTCACAGTGCTGTATGATTGTATCCCCCATACCAACAGTGTTGTATGATTGTATCCCCCAGACCCAGGATGCCACTATGATTGTATCCCCCAGACCAAGAATGCCGCTATGATTGTATTCCCCAGACTGACAGCACTGTATGATTGCATCTCCCTGACTCACAGTGCTGTATGATTGTATCCCCAAGACCTATGATGCTGCTATGATTGTATCCCCCATACCAACAGTGCTGTATGATTGTATCCCCCACACCAACAGTGCTGTATGATTGTATCCCCCAGACCCAGGATGCCGCTATGATGCCCAGTGACTTCAAGCGTCCAGGCTACTACCTGTGCTCCTACAACTATGTGATCACAGCTGATGCCAGTGCCAGTTGCTCCGTGGTTGGCGTCACTGCTGGAGCATCCATCATTGCCCATGGTATGTCTCTCTGAATACCAGTGTCAGTCCGTAGTATGTCTGTGCCAGTCATTTGTCCACGGTATGTCTGTCTGAATACCAGTGTCAGTCCGTAGTATGTCTGTGCCAGTCATTTGTCCACGGTATGTCTCTCTGAATACCAGTGTCAGTCCGTAGTATGTCTGTGCCAGTCATTTGTCCACGGTATGTCTGTCTGAATACCAGTGTCAGTAGTATGTCTGTACCAGTCATTTGTCCACGGTATGTCCGTCTAAATACCAGTGTTTGTCCATAGTATGTCTGCACCAGACATTTAAACATGGTATGTGTGATATGTCACTCTGGCTCATTCTATCTGGACTTTATCTTCATCATCATCATTAGTTTATGGTGCTGTCAGTGATGTTCTTCTAGTTTGGTTTGTATTGTTCTCAGTGATGTTCTAGTTGTCATGTTTGGTTTGTATTGTTCTCAGTGATGTTCTAGTTGTCATGTTTGGTTTGTATTGTTCTCAGTGATGTTTGGTTTGTATTGTTCTCAGTGATGTTCTAGTCATGTTTGGTTTGTATTGTTCTCAGTGATGTTCTAGTTGTCATGTTTGGTTTGTATTGTTCTCAGTGATGTTCTAGTTGTCATGTTTGGTTTGTATTGTTCTCAGTGATGTTCTACTTGTCATGTTTGGTTTTTATTGTTCTCAGTGATGTTCTACTTGTCATGTTTGGTTTGTATTGTTCTCAGTGATGTTCTAGTTGTCATGTTTGGTTTTTATTGCTCTCAGTGATGTTCTAGTTGTCATGTTTGGTTTTTATTGCTCTCAGTGATGTTCTACTTGTCATGTTTGTTTTTTATGTTCTCAATGATGTTCTAGTTGTCATGTTTGGTTTGTATTGTTCTCAGTGATGTTCTAGTTGTCATGTTTGGTTTGTATTGTTCTCAGTGATGTTCTAGTTGTCATGTTTGGTTTGTATTGTTCTCAGTGATGTTCTAGTTGTTATGTTTGGTTTTTATTGTTCTCAGTGATGTTCTACTTGTCATGTTTGGTTTTTATTGTTCTCAGTGATGTTTTACTTGTTATGTTTGGTTTTTATTGTTCTCAGTGATGTTCTACTTGTCATGTTTGGTTTTTATTGTTCTCAGTGATGTTCTACTTGTCATGTTTGGTTTTTATTGTTCTCAGTGATGTTTTACTTGTTATGTTTGGTTTTTATTGTTCTCAGTGATGTTCTACTTGTCATGTTTGGTTTTTATTGTTCTCAGTGATGTTTTACTTGTCATGTTTGGTTTTTATTGTTCTCAGTGATGTTCTACTTGTCATGTTTGGTTTTTATTGTTCTCAGTGATGTTTTACTTGTCATGTTTGGTTTTTATTGTTCTCAGTGATGTTCTACTTGTCATGTTTGGTTTTTATTGCTCTCAGTGATGTTTTACTTGTTATGTTTGGTTTTTATTGTTCTCAGTGATGTTTTACTTGTTATGTTTGGTTTTTATTGTTCTCAGTGATGTTCTAGTTGTTATGTTTGGATTTTATTGTTCTCAGTGATGTTCTAGTTGTCATGTTTGGTTTTTATTGCTCTCAGTGATGTGTCCATACATATTCTACGATGTCAATGATGTTCTGGATGTTATGTTCTGATTGATGTGTTCAGTTTGACAACCATGCTTATTGCCTGCACATTTGATGGTGTCCACTAGGATTGGCCCCAGTCAGTCCTGACTTGAAGACAGATCACTTACAGCTGAAGAGTACAGAGTTTGTTCGAACATTATCACAAGGTATGTTGTTACATAATTGATGTTCTTATTGTATTGCTAGTCTGCTAAACATGCGATAACCTTCAGTGTCCTGAAGATCTAGTTTTGATTGCTAAAAATGAAACACAGCTGCTAGAAATGTCATAATTGTTACAAAAAGTGAAAATAAGGGTCTTAGTATGAACAGCATATGTAACACAGGGAAGCGATCAGGGGGTGAATAAGTACAGGGACAGTATCGAGATATGCCAGAACCCGAGGAAGTAAATACAGGAACACAAATTGCTTTAAACATGACAGCCAAAGCATAAATCTTTCACTTAGACAAGCAGCCAACGTGAGAGACAGACAAGCTTTAAGAAGGGTAGATATAACCATAAATCAGGAGGGTGACCCAGGTCACTGGTACTCAAGGCGGTCAGTTCAGGCCGCCAAGCAAGATAACTCTCAAGATGGTCAGTCCAGGCCCCCAAGCAAGATAACTCTCAAGGCGGTCAGTCCAGGCCGCCAAGCAAGATAACTCTCAAGGCGGTCAGTCCAGGCCGCCAAGCAAGATAACTCTCAAGGCGGTCAGTCCAGGCCCCCAAGCAAGATAACTCTCAAGGCGGTCAGTCCAGGCCGCCAAGCAAGATAACTGAGGAGAGATTAGATAGAAGGTAACAGAGAATCAAAATATGACAGGTGACAGGAATGAGAAATGTCTGAGGCCTTGTAGCGGTCGACAAACACTGGAGCTTGTGGAGAGAGTGAGTTGACAATATGGCCGGGTAGCGGCCGACAAACACTGGAGCTTGTGGAGAGAGTGAGTTGACAATATGGCCAGGTAGCGGCCGACAAACACTGGAGCTTGTGGAGAGAGAGAGTTGACAATATGGCCGGGTAGCGGCCGACAAACACTGGAGCTTGTGGAGAGAGAGTTGACAATATGGCCAGGTAGCGGCCGACAAACACTGGAGCTTGTGGAGAGAGTGAGTTGACAATATGGCCGGGTAGCAGCCGACAAACACTGGAGCTTGTGGAGAGAGTGAGTTGACAATATGGCCGGGTAGCGGCCGACAAACACTGGAGCTTGTGGAGAGAGAGTTGACAATATGGCCGGGTAGCGGCCGACAAACACTGGAGCTTGTGGAGAGAGTGAGTTGACAATATGGCCGGGTAGCGGCCGACAAACACTGGAGCTTGTGGAGAGAGAGTTGACAATTTGGCCGAGTGGCGGTCGACAAACACTGGAGCTTGTGGAGAGAGTGAGTTGACAATATGGCCGGGTAGCGGCTGACAAACACTGGAGCTTGTGGAGAGAGTGAGTTGACAATATGGCCGGGTAGCGGCCGACAAACACTCGAGCTTGTGGAGAGAGAGTTGACAATATGGCCGTGTAGCGGCCGACAAACACTGGAGCTTGTGGAGAGAGAGTTGACAATATGGCCGGGAAGCGGCCGACAAACACTGGAGCTTGTGGAGAGAGAGTTGACAATTTGGCCGAGTGGCGGTCGACAAACACTGGAGCTTGTGGAGAGAGAGTTGACAATTTGGCCGAGTGGCGGTCGACAAACACTGGAGCTTGTGGAGAGAGTGAGTTGACAATATGGCCGGGTAGCGGCCGACAAACACTGGAGCTTGTGGAGAGAGAGTTGACAATATGGCCGGGTAGCGGCCGACAAACACTGGAGCTTGTGGAGAGAGAGTTGACAATATGGCCGGGTAGCGGCCGACAAACACTGGAGCTTGTGGAGAGAGAGTTGACAATTTGGCCGAGTGGCGGTCGACAAACACTGGAGCTTGTGGAGAGAGTGAGTTGACAATATGGCCGAGTGGCGGTCGACAAACACTGGAGCTTGTGGAGAGAGAGAGAGAGAGTTGACAATATGGCCAGGTAGCGGCCGACAAACACTGGAGCTTGTGGAGAGAGAGTTGACAATATGGCCGGGTAGCGGCCGACAAACACTGGAGCTTGTGGAGAGAGAGTTGACAATATGGCCGGGTAGCGGCCGACAAACACTGGAGCTTGTGGAGAGAGAGTTGACAATTTGGCCGAGTGGCGGTCGACAAACACTGGAGCTTGTGGAGAGAGTGAGTTGACAATATGGCCGAGTGGCGGCCGACAAACACTGGAGCTTGTGGAGAGAGAGAGAGAGAGTTGACAATATGGCCAGGTAGCGGCCGACAAACACTGGAGCTTGTGGAGAGAGAGTTGACAATATGGCCGGGTAGCGGCCGACAAACACTGGAGCTTGTGGAGAGAGAGTTGACAATTTGGCCGAGTGGCGGTCGACAAACACTGGAGCTTGTGGAGAGAGTGAGTTGACAATATGGCCGAGTGGCGGTCGACAAACACTGGAGCTTGTGGAGAGAGAGAGAGAGAGTTGACAATATGGCCGAGTGGCGGTCGACAAACACTGGAGCTTGTGGAGAGAGAGAGAGAGTTGACTATATGGCTGAGGGGCGGTCGACAAACACTGGAGCTTGTGGAGAGAGAGAGAGAGAGAGAGAGAGTTGACTAAATGGCAGAGTGATGGTTGTGGTAAGCTAGTTTGGCGGAATTTATCGTCGCCTGGAGATCCCCTATAATCCTACCTAATAATTTACAGGGGCTCGAATTAAGAAAGTCTAGGGGAATTCTAATGGTCCCTGAGTTCATAAAGAAAGGAAGGAAAATACAGAAAATCAAATCAATAAGGTGAATCCCCGGAATATAATGGAATACATAATTGTTTTTCTAACTAAATTCAGAAAACCAAAGTTCAACACTTTGTAAATTGAACTCAAATAAATCACAATGTACAATACTTCGATGTTTGAGTTTTCAAAAAAACAACAATTGTATTGATATAATGCTGACTAAGAATCCTAACAAATTATTCAACTCAAAAGGAAATTAACTCATCATTCCACATGAAAAAAAAAAAACATTTCAATGTATCAACTTCACTCATCTCAACAATCGTTCAAGCTGAATACGGCGATCTGTGGTATGGACAATACACTGGCGGCAACAGTTGTAGTGATTAGATATCTGCATAAGTCTTCAGTTCATTTCGGAATCTCCTTCTATAATGTTGTTAACCATCCATAGGGATACCGGGGACCTGAGAAAATACATCAATCAGCCTTGTGTTGAGGATTATGTCGACACATCTGGGGCAGGTGGAGGTGTTGCGGTGTTTGTGGTGTTTTCAGATTAGTAAGGGAAAGAGCAAGGTTCATACTTTGTCTTTCTCCACGAGCAATATCAATAATCAATCTCTCCACTCTGTTATAATATATTGTTTTATACATATCCAAATTATTGCACGATCATATAAAACTTGACATAATTAAGAGGACACACGCTCGCCTGCGGATTGGACAGTCATTAGTTTAAGTCCCAACAGATCCAGGTCGACTTCGCCTCGAATGGACACCAGGTATAGTCATGGGGAGTAAAGGCAGCAGGTGTGATGTTGACCACATCAACGCCCAGGTACCACTTGGTCTATAAACATAGACCAACCCTATATGCCCACACAGCTGACGACTTTTACTCAAATTGTATGTTGCATAATATAATAAACATAAGCAACGTAATGTACTCCAACTGATGATACCACATGGCACAGGATGATGGTTTATACTGTAAGATCTTTCCGCAAGGAAACCAAATGAAAATTTTTAGAAAAGATGACAGAGGAAAGGAGGGTTCGCTAATACATAGTCCTAACTGTGAATAGTAATCTAAAGAACGGTATAATATGAAGGGACTAGTAAATAGTTACCATTGTCCAATGGACAAGTATCAAGGTTGATGAAGTCACGGAATATTTATACAGTGGTAGAATACAGAATGGTAGGATCTCTATAAAATATTTCAGGATACAGCTAAGGCTTTCAGGGGATCTCAGCTACTCCCTACCATTATAAATCTCACCTGAATTTGTATGATTTTATAATTATTATTATTTCTTGGTGGTAGGCCGATGGAATGGCATAGGAAATGTCCTAGACACTACAGGCCGCCTTCTCAAGTTATAATTTATGAGGCGTTGATAAATACATCTGGTCTCTAGGAATGCAGGCAGAAGAATGCCCGCTCTAACTCAAGCTTGGCGTCAGTAAGAAGAAGTTCCTTGTATACATGAGCAAGGAGAAAACCGGTTTCCAGGAATATTCAAATAAAACCCTAGAAATAATCAACCTACAGTTGCAAATTTGAAAATGACGATAAGTCAAAGCAACTAGAAGGTGTAGACATTATTATTTTACCCGATAAAGGTATAGATCAATATAAGGGACTATATACCTTTCCGGACGGGTCAAAGTTTGAAATTTTTGTCGAGGGGGGGTGGGGGGGGGGGGGGGGGATACCAGGTCCCGACTCGACGATTATGTGTAGTGGCGGGTCATTCCTTGACAATTGTCACCACACCTATTGACTTCACAAGGGATGATTGTCACCACACCTTTTGACTTCACAAGGGATGATTGTCACCACACCTATTGACTTCACAAAGGATGATTGTCATCATACCTATTGGCTTCACAAGGGATGATTGTTACCACACCTATTGACTTCACAAGTGATGATTGTCACCACACCTATTGGCTTCACAAGTGATGATTGTCACCACACCTTTTAGCTTCGCAAGTGATGATTGTCACCACACCTATTGGCTTCACAAGTAATGATTGTCACCACATCTATTGACTTCACAAGTGATGACATCTATGGCAGTGTCAGCCAAGAATCAGTCGGCACACTCAGATGTGTCTGACATGACACCCAGTTGTATCTGACATGACACCTTGTTGTTTTTCCCATGGAGGAAGTTGTCAAGCTCAACAAGTTCATTTTGAGCAGGCTTTCTTCATTTTCAGACACCATTTCCAGCTGTAGAAATGTTCTGGTCTCGTGTGCCACACCCAGTTCTTCAGATGTACCTACACCACCTCTGTTATCAAGTCCACTTTTGTTCAGATGTACCTACACCACCTCCGTCATCAAGTCCATATTTGTTCAGATGTACTTACATCACCTCCGTCATCAAGTCCATTTTTGTTCAGATGTACCTACACCACCTCCGTCATCAAGTCCATGTTTGTTCAGATGTACCTACACCACCTCCGTCATCAAGTCCATGTTTGTTCAGATGGTGGGCATAATATAAACAACATTTACGTTTTGCTGATGACACAGTCTTGATAGCAACAAGTCAGAAAGAATTACAGGAAATGATAGACATTGTGGTGTTAGAAAGTGGAAGAATGGGCTTCAGAAGTAATGGTGGTATCAAAGAAACGAATTATTCCTAAGTGTGTAATAAAAGTTAATGGTGTTATTTTAGGATAAGTACAGAAATTTAAGGATCTGGGCACATGGATAACATCAGATGGAAGATGCATAACTGAGATAAGAAACAAAATAGGACAGGCAAAAACTGCATTTTATAAAATGAAAAACATCTTGTGCAATATATCCTTGTCATTGAGAGTTAGAAAAAGAATTCTTGCTTGCTACATACATCCAGTTTTAACATATGGCTGTGAATCCTGGAGAATCGGTAGGCAGGTCAAACAATTTCTGGAGGCCTCGGAGATGTGGTTTTACAAAAGAATGCTTAGAATACCTTGGACAGCCAAAAAGAGCAACCAAGAGGTTTTGAAAGAGGCGGGAGCCCGAAGACAACTTATCACAGACATCAGAAGGAGACAGTCATCATTTTTTAGCCATGTTATGAGAAGAGGGAAAATAGAACATGTTGTGACCACTGGAAAGATCTGTGGAAGGAGAGATGGAAGACAACGAAAGAAGATTCTTGACAGTCTTGTTGCATGGCATGGAGGTGTGTCGGCACACAAACTGATACATGCTGCAGGAGATCGCAGATTATGGAGAGGCATGATCGCCAAAGCCAGTCTGCAAGGCACCTGATGATGATAATGATGATGATATGATGATATTATGGCAGATTATTACCCAGTTACACTCCTGATATTATCATGTGCTACTGTGATTGACAGATGCACCAGCCACTTACCGGGCATTAGACAAATTATCCAGACTTGTCAAGGACACCATCTGTTTGACTCTCATCAACAAACTTGTCACAGGTTAGAATTGTTGTTGTTGGCACTGATGTTTTTGTCTCCTTGTCAGGTAGTTATTTAAACATTGTTGTTGTTGGCACTGATGTTTTTCTCTCCTTGCCAGGTAGTTATTTAAACATTGTTGTTGTTGGCACTGATGTTTTTGTCTCCTTGTCAGGTAGTTATTTAAACGTTGTTGTTGTTGGCACTGATGTTTTTGTCTCCTTGTCAGGTAGTTATTTAAACATTGTTGTTGTTGGCACTGATGTTTTTCTCTCCTTGCCAGGTAATTTAAACATTGTTGTTGTTGGCACTGATGTTTTTGTCTCCTTGCCAGGTAGTTATTTAAACATTGTTGTTGGCACTGATGTTTTTGTCTCCTTGCCAGGTAGTTATTTAAACATTGTTGTTGTTGGCACTGATGTTTTTGTCTCCTTGCCAGGTTGTTATATTTCTATGGATTTTTGGATGTGGCTTGTCTCATTATGGAAAGTTGTCTGTCTAGAATAAAACATATTTTTTTTTTATATTCTCTCTTTGTTTCCTCTTTCATCATCTGTCACTTCAACACTTTCTGGTTCTCACTGAAGCTGTTTCTCTCTCTCTGTTTCACTGTCACTCTCTAATTCTTATTCTTTATCTTCTTTTCTTCTTATTTGTTCATCTATACAAGGGAATTTGCCACATTGTATTGTGGTTTACAGCTAGGCTTTGATGTTAGCACCTGAGGCCCAACACACCTGATTTCAGAAAACCCTTAATGAGTCACCTGTTCTTGACATGTCTAAGGGCATTCAATCTTTCTTTTTTTTCAAATGGGGCCTGGAATCCAGATGGGTAGTTCTCATTCAGGTTGTCACTCTGACTTTGTCTCTCACTGTCTTTAGTTTTCATTCAGGTTGTCACTCTGACTTTGTCTCTCACTCTCTTTAGTTCTCATTCAGGTTGTCACTCTGACTTTGTCTCTCACTGTCTTCAGTTCTCACTCCAGTTCTCACTCTGACTTTGTCTCTCAATGTCTTCAGTTCTCACTCTGACTTTGTCTCTCACTGTCTTCAGTTCTCACTCCAGTTCTCACTCTGACTTTGTCTCTCACTGTATTCAGTTCTCACTTCAGTTCTCACTCTGACTTTGTCTCTCAATGTCTTCAGTTCTCACTCTGACTTTGTCTCTCAATGTCTTCAGTTCTCACTCTGACTTTGTCTCTCACTGTCTTCAGTTCTCACTTCAGTTCTCACTCTGACTTTGTCTCTCACTCTTCAGTTCTCACTCTGACTTTGTCTCTCAATGTCTTCAGTTCTCACTCTGACTTTGTCTCTCACTGTCTTCAGTTCTCACTCTGACTTTGTCTCTCACTGTTTTCAGTTCTCACTCCAGTTCTCACTCTGACTTTGTCTCTCACTGTCTTCAGTTCTCACTTCAGTTCTCACTCTGACTTTGTCTCTCAATGTCTTTAGTTCTCACTCTGACTTTGTCTCTCAATGTCTTCAGTTCTCACTCTGACTTTGTCTCTCACTGTCTCCAGTTCTCACTCCAGTTCTCACTCTGACTTTGTCTCTCACTGTCTTCAGTTCTCACTTCAGTTCTCACTCTGACTTTGTCTCTCAATGTCTTCAGTTCTCACTCTGACTTTGTCTCTCACTGTCTTCAGTTCTCCTCTGACTTTGTCTCTCAATGTCTTCAGTTTTCACTCTGACTTTGTCTCTCACTGTCTTCAGTTCTCACTCTGACTTTGTCTCTCAATGTCTTCAGTTCTCACTTCAGTTCTCACTCTGACTTTGTCTCTCACTGTCTTCAGTTCGCACTCTGACTTTGTCTCTCAATGTCTTCAGTTCTCACTCTGACTTTGTCTCTCAATGTCTTCAGTTCTCACTCTGACTTTGTCTCTCACTGTCTTCAGTTCTCACTCCAGTTCTCACTCTGACTTTGTCTCTCACTGTCTTCAGTTCTCACTTCAGTTCTCACTCTGACTTTGTCTCTCAATGTCTTCAGTTCTCACTCTGACTTTGTCTCTCACTGTCTTCAGTTCTCACTCTGACTTTGTCTCTCAATGTCTTCAGTTCTCACTCTGACTTTGTCTCTCAATGTCTTCAGTTCTCACTCTGACTTTGTCTCTCACTGTCTTCAGTTCTCACTCTGACTTTGTCTCTCAATGTCTTCAGTTCTCACTCTGACTTTGTCTCTCACTGTCTTCAGTTCTCACTCTGACTTTGTCTCTCACTGTCTTCAGTTCTCACTCTGACTTTGTCTCTCAATGTCTTCAGTTCTCACTCTGACTTTGTCTCTCAATGTCTTCAGTTCTCACTCTGACTTTGTCTCTCAATGTCTTCAGTTCTCACTCTGACTTTGTCTCTCACTGTCTTCAGTTCTCACTCCAGTTCTCACTCTGACTTTGTCTCTCACTGTCCTTAGCTCTCACTTCAGTTCTCACTCTGACTTTGTCTCTCACTGTCTTCAGTTCTCACTCTGACTTTGTCTCTCAATGTCTTCAGTTCTCACTCTGACTTTGTCTCTCACTGTCTTCAGTTCTCACTCTGACTTTGTCTCTCACTGTCCTTAGTTCTCACTTCAGTTCTCACTCTGACTTTGTCTCTCACTGTCTTCAGTTCTCACTCTGACTTTGTCTCTCACTGTTTTCAGTTCTCACTCCAGTTCTCACTCTGACTTTGTCTCTCAATGTCTTCAGTTCTCACTCTGACTTTGTCTCTCACTGTCTTCAGTTCTCACTCTGACTTTGTCTCTCACTGTCTCCAGTTCTCACTCTGACTTTGTCTCTCACTGTCTTCAGTTCTCACTGCAGTTCTCACTCTGACTTTGTCTCTCAATGTCTTCAGTTCTCACTCTGACTTTGTCTCTCACTGTCTTCAGTTCTCACTCTGACTTTGTCTCTCAATGTCTTCAGTTCTCACTCTGACTTTGTCTCTCACTGTCTTCAGTTCTCACTCTGACTTTGTCTCTCACTGTCTTCAGTTCTCACTCTGACTTTGTCTCTCAATGTCTTCAGTTCTCACTCTGACTTTGTCTCTCAATGTCTTCAGTTCTCACTCTGACTTTGTCTCTCACTGTCTTCAGTTCTCACTTCAGTTCTCACTCTGACTTTGTCTCTCAATGTCTTCAGTTCTCACTCTGACTTTGTCTCTCACTGTCTTCAGTTCTCACTCTGACTTTGTCTCTCAATGTCTTCAGTTCTCACTCTGACTTTGTCTCTCACTGTCTTCAGTTCTCACTCTGACTTTGTCTCTCACTGTCTTCAGTTCTCACTCTGACTTTGTCTCTCAATGTCTTCAGTTCTCACTCTGACTTTGTCTCTCAATGTCTTCAGTTCTCACTCTGACTTTGTCTCTCAATGTCTTCAGTTCTCACTCTGACTTTGTCTCTCACTGTCTTCAGTTCTCACTCCAGTTCTCACTCTGACTTTGTCTCTCACTGTCCTTAGTTCTCACTTCAGTTCTCACTCTGACTTTGTCTCTCACTGTCTTCAGTTCTCACTCTGACTTTGTCTCTCACTGTCTTCAGTTCTCACTCTGACTTTGTCTCTCACTGTCTTCAGTTCTCACTCTGACTTTGTCTCTCACTGTCCTTAGTTCTCACTTCAGTTCTCACTCTGACTTTGTCTCTCAATGTCTTCAGTTCTCACTCTGACTTTGTCTCTCACTGTCCTTAGTTCTCACTCCAGTTCGCACTCTGACTTTGTCTCTCAATGTCTTCAGTTCTCACTCTGACTTTGTCTCTCAATGTCTTCAGTTCTCACTCTGACTTTGTCTCTCAATGTCTTCAGTTCTCACTCTGACTTTGTCTCTCACTGTCCTTAGTTCTCACTCCAGTTCTCACTCTGACTTTGTCTCTCACTGTCCTTAGTTCTCACTTCAGTTCTCACTCTGACTTTGTCTCTCACTGTCCTTAGTTCTCACTCCAGTTCGCACTCTGACTTTGTCTCTCAATGTCTTCAGTTCTCACTCTGACTTTGTCTCTTACTGTTTTCAGTTCTCACTCTGACTTTGTCTCTCACTGTCTTCAGTTCTCACTCCAGTTCTCACTCTGACTTTGTCTCTCACTGTCTTCAGTTCTCACTTCAGTTCTCACTCTGACTTTGTCTCTCACTGTCTTCAGTTCTCACTCTGACTTTGTCTCTCACTGTCTTCAGTTCTCACTCCAGTTGTCTCTCTGATGGGGTGAGCAATGATGGGGGGACCAATGATGGGGTGACCAATGATGGGGTGAACAATGATGGGGTGAACAATGGTGGGCTGAACAATGATGGGGTGAACAATGGTGGGGTGAACAATGTTGGGGTGACCAATGATGGGGTGACCAATGATGGGGTGACCAATGATGGGGTGAACAATGGTGGGGTGACCAATGATGGGGTGACCAATGATGGGGTGAACAATGATGGGATGAACAATGGTGGGGTGACCAATGGTGGGGTTACCAGTGGTGGGGTGAACAATGATAGGGTGAACAAAGGTGGGGTGAACAATGGTGGAGTGACCAATGATGGGGTGAACAATGGTGGGGTGAACAATGATGGGGTGACCAATGATGGGGTGACCAATGATGGGGTGACCAACGGTGGGGTGACCAACGGTGGGGTGACCAACGGTGGGGTGACTAATGCTGGGGTGACCAATGATGGGGTGACCAATGATGGGGTGAACAATGATGGGGTGACCAATGATGGGGTGACCAATGATGGGGTGACCAATGATGGGGTGACCAATGATGGGGTGACCAATGATGGGGTGAACAATGGTGGGGTGACCAATGGCGGGGTGACCAATGAAGGGGTGACCAATGGTGGTGTGACCAACAGTGGGGTGAACAATGGTGGGGTGACCAATGATGGCGTGAACAATGGTGGGGTGACCAATGATGGGGTGAACAATGGTGGGGTGACCAACAGTGGGGTGAACAATGGTGTTGTGTACAATATATGGGTATATGAAAGGGAAATTCATTATTGACCGTAAACACTTGGTGCGGTGCAGGACACATTGAACGCAATGTGAAGAGAGAGAAAAACGGTTAGCTCCAAGTCCCCGGAGAGGAAGGATGCGGTGATGTAGGTTCTAGACTGGGTGTTGCCAGACTAGTCCTGAACACCCGCATGTTACGCTGGCGTTAGGCATACAGGCTATCAGCGAGAGATGCCTCAGAGGCCGGGCCAGCGTGACAGAAGCTCGTGTAGTGAGATAGGAGATCTCAAGTACGTGTCAGGCCGCACAAGGTATTGTGCATCGGTCTGTATGATCTTTCTAGTGACAGTGTACCCAAGGGATGGGTATCATAGAGACAGACACGTACTCATGAGCAGTGGGTTTGCACGAGCAGGTAATGTTTGCTCGTTGTTAACCACGGAACAGGGTGACAGTAGAAGTAGCCCAGAGCGTCCGGAGAGTGTGTTGCCTTGCCAGTAGGGAATGACTTTGGCAGTATAGAAATTCATGTGGATTCATTGTCTTGGTGTTGAAATACATTAATTCTATTTGATGTTCAACATGTATCCAGCGTCCTTTATTGCTGTTGGGCGGGAGTGGTGACTTTGATCTGTAACACTATTAAGCATACCTGGATACTTGGCAAGTGTGCGGTGCATCAAGCGAGCATTTTCGCACGCGGCAAATAGTGGGGTGACCAATGATGGGGTGACCAATGATGGGGTGACCAATGGTGGGGTGACCAATGATGGGGTGAACAATGGTGGGGTGACTAATGGTGGGGAGACCAATGGCGGGGGGGGTGACCAGTGATGGAGTTCAATGAAGTTTAAACCTGGAATACTACTACTGATTCAATATGATGCTGACACTTTGAAATGTTATGTATAATTTCAGTCTGTAACTGATGCCAGGCCTTGTGCCACAGCTGACTGACATTGTTGTTGTGTCAACAGTGACTGACATTGTTGTTTTGTCCACAGTGACTGACATTGTTATTGTTGTGTCCACTGACTGACATTGTTGTTGTGTCCACAGTGACTGACATTGTTGTTGTTGTGTCCACAGCTGCCGGATTCCCGGAGAGACAAGGCTTGCAGGCTCTGCCCTACGAGACAAAGGTAAACATGTAATCACCTGCGGACACTGGGACCTACGGGGGTAACAAGGGGTGGGGTGGGGGTTGAATGAACATTTATCTGTGAAATGCTTCTGTAGATTCTGTGTAGAGTCATGTTTGAATTCTGTGTCTGGAGTCTCTGCTGAGTTCTCTATATGGAATCTCTGCTGAGTTCTCTATATGGAATCTCTGCTGAGTTCTCTATATGGAATCTCTGCTGAGTTCTCTATATGGAATCTCTGCTGAGTTCTCTATATGGAATCTCTGCTGAGTTCTCTATATGGAATCTCTGCTGAGTTCTCTATATGGAATCTCTGCTGAGTTCTCTATATGGAATCTCTGCTGAGTTCTCTATATGGATTCTCTGCTGAGTTCTCTATATGGAATCTCTGCTGAGTTCTCTATATGGAATCTCTGCTGAGTTCTCTATATGGAATCTCTGCTGAGTTCTCTATATGGAATCTCTGCTGAGTTCTGTATATGGAATATGAGCTGAGTTCTGTATATGGAATATGAGCTGAGTTCTGTAAATGGAATATGAGCTGAGTTCTGTATATGGAATATGAGCTGAGTTCTGAATATGGAATATGAGCTGAGTTCTGTATATGGAATATGAGCTGATTTATGTATATGGAATATGAGCTGAGTTCTGTATCTATATTATTTATTTTCTGAGTCTGTTAACTATAGACTCGGAAACTACTGAACTGATTGCTTTCAAATTTTCACACAACGTTGCCTTTGACTCAAAGCGTGTTTTTCTGTCAGAAAATCGCACACACCATAACAATGTAGCTTCAGCAACGGTCAAATCATTATTTGTTTCGTTGCCGGCCCGGATTTGTTTTTAGTTGATTGGACATTTTTTTACTGCTGAGCAGGGCTGCCAATTGCATTATTATTAGGGCTGTACCGAATAGTGATTTTCACTATTCGGCCGAATACTAATAGCTGCACCAACTATTCGGCCGAATAGTGAATCATCATCATCAGGTGCTTTGCCGACTGGCATGGGCAATTATGCCTCGCCACAATCTGCGATCTCCTGCAGCATGTATTAGTTCGTGTGCAGACACACCTCCATGCTATGCAACAAGAGTGTCAAGCATCTTCTCTCGTTGTCTTCCTCTATTCCTCCTTCCACAGATCTTTCCAGTGGTCACCACATGTTCCATTTTCGCTCATCTTATAACATGTCCGAAAAATGATGACTGTCTTCTTCTGATGTCTGTGAGTAGTTGTCTTCGGGCTCCCGCTTCTATCAAAACCTCTTGGTTGCTTTTTTTTTTTTTGGCTATCCAATGTATTTTAAGCATTGTTCTGTAAAATCACATCTCTGAGGCCTCAAGAAATTGTTTGACCTGCCTACCGATTGTCCAGGACTCACAGCCATATGTTAAAACTGGATGTATGTAGCAAGCAAGAATTCTTTTTCTAACCTTCAATGACAAAGATATTTTGCATAAGATGTTCTTCATTGTATAAAATGCAGTTTTTGCCTGTCCTATTTTGTTTCTTATTTCAGTAATGCATCTTCCATCTGATGTTATCCATGTGCCCAAATACATAAATTTCTGTACTTGTCCCAAAATAAAACCAGTGACTTTGATTACACATTTAGGAATAATTATACCCACCATTACTTCTGTCTTCCCACTTTTCAAACTGAGGCCCATTCTTCCACTTTCATGTATAAAATAGATCTAAAAAAAATATCCATAATGTCAAATGTACGCTGCAATTTTACTTCACAAAATTTAGCACAAAATAAACATTTAAAAACATTTCATGTTTTGAATCCTTCAGTCAGTAAGTCTGTGGTAACTAATACCTAGGAATGAAAGTATTCTTAGTTTTATAACAAGTAACTAAACTTGGAAATTGTCATTGAGAGCTTAGTTAATCCATGAAAGCGGCATTAGCTTTCCAAAAAAAAATTGTTCCATGTTGTCAGCATTAAGGCAGCTTCTTGTCTCACTGAAGGTATCTCCAGCTGTGCTAAACAGACGTTCGCTTGGTACGATCGTATTTGGTGCACAAAGATAACTCTTGACAGTATGAACCAAGGTGGGAAATCAAATATATGTTTATTTTTCACCAGTCCAGAAACGGGTGTAAGGTAACGACTATTCGTATTCGGCCCGACCGCAACTATTCGGCCGAATACCAAATAGTTATTAAGTCCACTATTCGGCCCCGAAGCGAATACGAAGAGAATATTCGGTACAGCCCTAATTATTATATAATTTTTGCTAGAAGTTGTTTACTATGAGTGTTCTCACATGGTATTTTCTAATTATATTTCGATTGGATCAGAGTGCATCATCTTGTTCTGCACCTAAATATAGTAATGAAATTACAGCTGTCCTCATAGAGACTTCGAGAAAGCCAGTACAACTGTGTTCACTTTGATAGGGCACATCATCGTATCGTATTTTTAGATTATTCATTTGCAAAATATTTCTCCGCTAGAAGAAGGAAACGATTTTTGGGGGAAGGAATGCCATGGTTACCAAAACTATTTGATTATTTCAACTATGCACAATATCCTAACTCCTGACAAACAAGTAATGACGTCTCCCTGTTACATGAATATGGAATATGATCTCAGTTCTGCATATGTAATATGAGCTGAGTTCTGTATATGTAATATGAGCTAAGTTCTGTATATGTAATATGAGCTGAGTTCTGTATATGTAATATGAGCTGAGTTCTGTATATGTAATATGAGCTGAGTTCTGTATATGTAATATGAGCTGAGTTCTGTGTATATAATATGAGCTGAGTTCTGTATATGTAATATGAGCTGAGTTCTGTATATGTAATATGAGCTGTGTTCTGTATATGTAATATGAGCTGAGTTCTGTATATGTAATATGAGCTGAGTTCTGTGTATGTAATATGAGCTGAGTTCTGTGTATGTAATATGAGCTGGGTTCTGTATATGTAATATAAGCTGAGTTCTGTGTATGTAATATGAGCTGAGTTCTGTATATGGAATATGAGCTGAGTTCTGTATATGTAATATGAGCTGAGTTCTGTGTATGTAATATGAGCTGAGTTCTGTATATGTAATATGAGCTAAGTTCTGTATATGTAATATGAGCTAAGTTCTGTATATGTAATATGAGCTGAGTTCTGTATATGTAATATGAGCTGAGTTCTGTATATGTAATATGAGCTAAGTTCTGTATATGTAATATGAGCTGAGTTCTGTATATGGAATATGAGCTGAGTTCTGTATATGGAATATGAGCTGAGTTATGTGTATGTTATATGAGCTGAGTTATGTGTATGTAATATGAGCTAAGTTCTGTATATGTAATATGAGCTAAGTTCTGTATATGTAATATGAGCTAAGTTCTGTATATGTAATATGAGCTGAGTTCTGTATATGTAATATGAGCTGAGTTCTGTGTATGTAATATGAGCTAAGTTCTGTATATGTAATATGAGCTGAGTTCTGTATATGTAATATGAGCTGAGTTCTGTGTATGTAATATGAGCTGAGTTCTGTATATGTAATATGAGCTAAGTTCTGTATATGTAATATGAGCTGAGTTCTGTATATGTAATATGAGCTGAGTTCTGTGTATGTAATATGAGCTAAGTTCTGTATATGTAATATGAGCTGAGTTCTGTATATGTAATATGAGCTAAGTTCTGTGTATGTAATATGAGCTGAGTTCTGTGTATGTAATATGAGCTAAGTTCTGTGTATGTAATATGAGCTGAGTTCTGTATATGTAATATGAGCTGAGTTCTGTATATGTAATATGAGCTAAGTTCTGTGTATGTAATATGAGCTGAGTTCTGTATATGTAATATGAGCTAAGTTCTGTGTATGTAATATGAGCTGAGTTCTGTATATGTAATATGAGCTAAGTTCTGTGTATGTAATATGAGCTGAGTTTTGTATATGTAATATGAGCTAAGTTTTGTGTATGTAATATGAGCTGAGTTCTGTATATGTAATATGAGCTGGGTTCTGTATATGTAATATGAGCTGAGTTCTGTGTATGTAATATGAGCTGAGTTCTGTATATGTAATATGAGCTGGGTTCTGTATATGTAATATGAGCTGAGTTCTGTGTATGTAATATGAGCTGAGTTCTGTGTATGTAATATGAGCTGAGTTCTGTATATGTAATATGAGCTGAGTTCTGTGTATGTAATATGAGCTGAGTTCTGTATATGTAATATGAGCTGAGTTCTGTATATGTAATATGAGCTGAGTTCTGTATATGTAATTTGAGCTGAGTTCTGTATATGTAATATGAGCTGAGTTCTGTATATGTAATATGAGCTGAGTTCTGTATATGTAATATGAGCTGAGTTCTGTATATGTAATATGAGCTGAGTTCTGTATATGTAATATGAGCTGAGTTCTGTATATGTAATATGAGCTGAGTTCTGTGTATGTAATATGAGCTGAGTTCTGTGTATGTAATATGAGCTGAGTTCTGTATATGTAATATGAGCTGAGTTCTGTATATGTAATATGAGCTGAGTTCTGTATATGTAATATGAGCTGAGTTCTGTATATGTAATATGAGCTGAGTTCTGTATATGTAATATGAGCTGAGTTCTGTGTATATAATATGAGCTGAGTTCTGTATATGGAATATGAGCTGAGTTCTGTATATGTAATATGAGCTGAGTTCTGTATATGTAATATGAGCTGAGTTCTGTATATGTAATATGAGCTGAGTTCTGTATATGTAATATGAGCTGAGTTCTGTATATGTAATATGAGCTGAGTTCTGTATATGTAATATGAGCTAAGTTCTGTGTATGTAATATGAGCCGAGTTCTGTATATGTAATATGAGCTGAGTTCTGTATATGTAATATGAGCTGAGTTCTGTATATGTAATATGAGCTGAGTTCTGTATATGTAATATGAGCTGAGTTCTGTATATGTAATATGAGCTGAGTTCTGTATATGTAATATGAGCTGAGTTCTGTATATGTAATATGAGCTGAGATCTGTATATGTAATATGAGCTGAGTTCTGTATATGTAATATGAGCTGAGTTCTGTATATGTAATATGAGCTGAGTTCTGTATATGTAATATGAGCTGAGTTCTGTATATGTAATATGAGCTGAGTTCTGTATATGTAATATGAGCTGAGTTCTGTATATGTAATATGAGCTGAGTTCTGTATATGTAATATGAGCTGAGTTCTGTATATGTAATATGAGTTGAGTTCTGTATATGTAATATGAGCTGAGTTCTGTATATGTAATATGAGCTGAGTTCTGTATATGTAATATGAGCTGAGTTCTGTATATGTAATATGAGCTGAGTTCTGTATATGTAATATGAGCTGAGTTCTGTATATGTAATATGAGCTGAGTTCTGTATATGTAATATGAGCTGAGTTCTGTATATGTAATATGAGCTGAGTTTTGTGTATGGAGTCTTTGTTTCCTAAACTTCGTAGGAGGCTGTTCTTTGTTGTGGCCTAATCCTGTTTATTTGAGATTGTTCTTTGTTCTGTGTTGTGGCCTAATCCTGTTTATTTGAGATTTTTCTTTGTTGGAGGTGTTTGTTGTTGGAAGTTGTTTCTTGTTGGAAGTTGTTGTATATTAAAGGCTGTACTTGTATTTTGGAGACCAATCTTTTTTTTTTGTATAGGTGTCCGTGGAGGCTGTTCTTATTCAATGAAAGCTGTTTTTATTCAGTGAAAGCTGTTTTTGTTCAGTAAAGGCTGTTTTTATTGTTGTTGTCTTTTCTTTATTGGAGGCTGTTCCTTGTTGAAGGCTGTTCATGTTTATTAAAGGTAGTTCTTGATTATTCAAAGCTCATTATTTATACACAGATGTCACCAAACTTACAAACCCCAGTTGTCCAGATTTATACCCAGATATTACCAAACTTACAGACCCCAATTGTCTAGATTTATACCCAGATATCACCAAACTTACAGACCCCAGTTGTCCAGATTTATACCCAGATGTTACCAAACTTACAGACCCAAGTTGTCCAGATTTATACACAGATGTCACCAAACTTACAGACCCCAGGTGTCCAGATTTATACCCAAATGTCACCAAACTTACAGACCTAAGTTATCCAGATTTATACACAGATGTCACCAAACTGACAGACCCCAGTTGTCCAGATTTATACCCAGATGTCACCAAATGTACAGACCCCAGGTGTCCAGATTTATACCCAGATGTCACCAAACGTACAGACCACAGTTGTCCAGATTTATACACAGATGTCACCAAACTCACACACCCAAGTTGTCTAGATTTATACCTAGATGTCACCAAACTTACATACCCAAGTTGTCCAAATTTATACCAAGATATCACCAAACTTACAGACTCCAGTTGTGCAGATTTATACCCAGATATCACCAAACTTACAGACCCCAGTTGTCCAGATTTATACCCAGATGTTACCAAACTTACAGAACCCAGTTGTCTGGATTTATACCCAGATGCCACCAAACTTACAGACCCCAGTTGTCCAGATTTATACCCAGATGTCACCAAACTTACAGACCCAAGTTGTCCAGATTTATACACAGATGTCAGCAAACTTACAGACCCCAGTTGTCCAGACTTATACACTGATGTTAACAAACTTACAGACTCCAGTTGTCCAGATTTATACCCAGATTTGATCAAAATTACATAGTTGACTTATTTATACCCAGATATCACCAAACTTATAATTGTCCAGATTTATACCCAAATATCACCAAACTTATAATTGTCCAGATTTATACCCAGATTTCATGAAACTTACAGACACAGTTGTCCAGTTTTTTACCCAGATGCTACGCTAGAGACAGTATGGCTCTGGAAGTTGTGCCCAGTTGGATAGGAACCAGGATGAGCAAGGCAGCTGGGCACCTCATTACATAATACAAGTTATTTTACAAAGTAGGAGACTGATTTTTATGTGTATGGTTTGCAGCTGCGGGTGACCTCATTCCTTGATGCCAGAAGTCTGTGTCACCTGGGACAGACCTGCCGAGAATTTAACACATTGCACAGAGATAAGACACTTTGGAGAATTCTCTACATACGGACGTTTGGAAGTAAGCATGTTTGTAATTGTGGTATGATTGCTGGGTATCAGATACTGCAGTGTGTGCTGTCTGTAATATGATTGCTGGGTATCAGATACTGCAGTGTGTGCTGTCTGTAATATGATTGCTGGGTATCAGATACTGCAGTGTGTGCTGTCTGTAATATGATTGCTGGGTGTCAAATACTGCAGTGTGTGCTGTCTGTAATATGATTGCTGGGTGTCAAATACTGCAGTGTGTGCTGTCTGTAATATGATTGCTGGGTATCAGATACTGCAGTGTGTGCTGTCTGTAATATGATTGCTGGGTATCAGATACTACAGTGTGTGCTGTCTGTAATATGATTGCTGGGTATCAGATACTGCAGTGTGTGCTGTCTGTAATATGATTGCTGGGTATCAGATACTGCAGTGTGTGCTGTCTGTAATATGATTGCTGGGTGTCAAATACTGCAGTGTGTGCTGTCTGTAATATGATTGCTGGGTGTTAGATACTGCAGTGCGTGCTGTCTGTAATATGATTGCTGGGTGTCAGATACTGCAGTGCGTGCTGTCTGTAATATGATTGTTGAGTGTCAGATACTACAGTGTGTATTGTCTGTAATATGATTGCTGGATATCAGATACTGCAGTGTGTGCTGTCTGTAATATGATTGCTGGGTATCAGATACTACAGTGTGTATTGTCTGTAATATGATTGCTGGGTATCAGATACTGCAGTGTGTGCTGTCTGTAATATGATTGCTGGGTATCAGATACTGCAGTGTGTGCTGTCTGTAATATGATTGCTGGGTATCAGATACTGCAGTGTGTGCTGTCTGTAATATGATTGCTGGGTGTCAAATACTGCAGTGTGTGCTGTCTGTAATATGATTGCTGGGTGTTAGATACTGCAGTGCGTGCTGTCTGTAATATGATTGCTGGGTGTCAGATACTGCAGTGCGTGCTGTCTGTAATATGATTGTTGAGTGTCAGATACTACAGTGTGTATTGTCTGTAATATGATTGCTGGATATCAGATACTGCAGTGTGTGCTGTCTGTAATATGATTGCTGGGTATCAGATACTACAGTGTGTATTGTCTGTAATATGATTGCTGGATATCAGATACTGCAGTGTGTGCTGTCTGTAATATGATTGCTGGGTATCAGATACTACAGTGTGTGCTGTCTGTAATATGATTGCTGGGTGTCAGATACTACAGTGTGTGCTGTCTGTAATATGATTGCTGGGTATCAGATACTACAGTGTGTGCTGTCTGTAATATGATTGCTGGGTATCAGATACTACAGTGTGTGCTGTCTGTAATATGATTGCTGGGTATCATATACTACAGTGTGTGCTGTCTGTAGTATGATTGCTGGGTATCATATACTACAGTGTGTGCTGTCTGTAATATGATTGCTGGGTATCAGATACTACAGTGTGTGCTGTCTGTAATATGATTGCTGGGTATCAGATACTACAGTGTGTGCTGTCTGTAATATGATTGCTGGGTATCAGATACTACAGTGTGTGCTGTCTGTAATATGATTGCTGGGTATCATATACTACAGTGTGTGCTGTCTGTAATATGATTGCTGGGTATCATATACTACAGTGTGTGCTGTCTGTAGTATGATTGCTGGGTATCAGATACTACAGTGTGTGTTGTCTGTAATATGATTGCTGGGTATCATATACTGCAGTGTATGTTGTCTGTAATATGATTGCTGGGTATCATATACTGCAGTGTGTGCTGTCTGTAATATGATTGCTGGGTATCATATACTGCAGTGTGTGCTGTCTGTAATATGATTGCTGGGTATCATATACTGCAGTGTATGTTGTCTGTAATATGATTGCTGGGTATCATATACTGCAGTGTGTGCTGTCTGTAATATGATTGCTGGGTATCATATACTGCAGTGTGTGCTGTCTGTAATATGATTGCTGGGTATCATATACTGCAGTGTGTGCTGTCTGTAATATGATTGCTGGGTATCATATACTGCAGTGTATGTTGTCTGTAATATGATTTGTTGGGTATCAGATACTACAGTGTGTGCTGTCTGTAATATGATTGCTGGGTATCATATACTGCAGTGTGTGTTGTCTGTAATATGATTGCTGGGTATCATATACTGCAGTGTATGTTGTCTGTAATATGATTGCTGGGTATCATATACTGCAGTGTGTGTTGTCTGTAATATGATTGCTGGGTATCATATACTGCAGTGTGTGTTGTCTGTAGTATGATTGCTGGGTATCATATACTGCAGTGTATGTTGTCTGTAATATGATTGCTGGGTATCATATACCGCAGTGTGTGCTGTCTGTAATATGATTGCTAGGTATCATATACTGCAGTGTATGTTGTCTGTAATATGATTGCTGGGTATCAGATACTACAGTGTGTGCTGTCTGTAATATGATTGCTGGGTATCAGATACTACAGTGTGTGCTGTCTGTAATATGATTGCTGGGTGTCATATACTACAGTGTGTGCTGTCTGTAATATGATTGCTGGGTGTCATATACTACAGTGTGTGCTGTCTGTAATATGATTGCTGGGTATCAGATACTACAGTGTGTGCTGTCTGTAATATGATTGCTGGGTGTCATATACTACAGTGTGTGCTGTCTGTAATATGATTGCTGGGTATCAGATACTACAGTGTGTGCTGTCTGTAATATGATTGCTGGGTATCAGATACTACAGTGTGTGCTGTCTGTAATATGATTGCTGGGTGTCAGATACTACAGTGTGTGCTGTCTGTAGTATGATTGCTGGGTATCAGATACTACAGTGTGTGCTGTCTGTAATATGATTGCTGGGTATCAGATACTGCAGTGTGTGCTGTCTGTAATATGATTGCTGGGTATCAGATACTGCAGTGTGTGCTGTCTGTAATATGATTGCTGGGTATCAGATACTGCAGTGTGTGCTGTCTGTAATATGATTGCTGGGTGTCAGATACTGCAGTGTGTGCTGTCTGTAATATGATTGCTGGGTATCAGATACTACAGTGTGTATTGTCTGTAATATGATTGCTGGGTATCAGATACTACAGTGTGTGCTGTCTGTAATATGATTGCTGGGTATCAGATACTACAGTGTGTATTGTCTGTAATATGATTGCTGGGTATCAGATACTACAGTGTGTGCTGTCTGTAATATGATTGCTGGGTATCAGATACTACAGTGTGTATTGTCTGTAATATGATTGCTGGGTATCAGATACTACAGTGTGTATTGTCTGTAATATGATTGCTGGGTATCAGATACTACAGTGTGTGCTGTCTGTAATATGATTGCTGGGTATCAGATACTACAGTGTGTATTGTCTGTAATATGATTGCTGGGTATCAGATACTACAGTGTGTATTGTCTGTAATATGATTGCTGGGTATCAGATACTACAGTGTGTATTGTCTGTAATATGATTGCTGGGTATCAGATACTACAGTGTGTATTGTCTGTAATATGATTGCTGGGTATCAGATACTACAGTGTGTGCTGCCTGTAATATGATTTGCTGGGTATCAGATACTACACTGTGTATTGTCTGTAATATGATTTGCTGGGTATCAGATACTACAGTGTGTGCTGTCTGTAATATGATTTGCTGGGTATCAGATACTACAGTGTGTGCTGTCTGTAATATGATTGCTGGGTATCAGATACTACACTGTGTGCTGTCTGTAGTATGATTGCTGGGTATCAGATACTGCACTGTGTGCTGTCTGTAATATGATTTGCTGGGTATCAGATACTACAGTGTGTGCTGTCTGTAATATGATTGCTGGGTATCATATACTGCAGTGTATGTTGTCTGTAATATGATTTGCTGGGTATCAGATACTACAGTGTGTGCTGTCTGTAATATGATTGCTGGGTATCATATACTACAGTGTGTGCTGTCTGTAATATGATTGCTGGGTATCAGATACTACAGTGTGTGCTGTCTGTAATATGATTTGCTGGGTATCATATACTACAGTGTGTGCTGTCTGTAATATGATTTGCTGGGTGTCAGATACTGCAGTGTGTGCTGCCTGTAATATGATTGCTGGGTATCATATACTACAGTGTGTGCTGTCTGTAATATGATTGCTGGGTATCAGATACTGCAGTGTATGTTGTCTATAACATGATTTGCTGGGTATCAGATACTGCAGTGTGTGCTGTCTGTAGTGTGATTGCTGGGTATCAGATACTGCAGTGTGTGCTGTCTGTAGTATGATTGCTGGGTATCAGATACTGCAGTGTGTGCTGTCTGTAATATGATTGCTGGGTATCAGATACTGCAGTGTGTATTGTCTGTAATATGATTGCTGGGTATCAGATACTGCAGTGTGTGCTGTCTGTAATATGATTGCTGGGTATCAGATACTACAGTGTGTGTTGTCTGTAATATGATTGCTGGGTATCAGATACTGCAGTGTGTGCTGTCTGTGATATGATTGCTGGATATCAGATACTACAGTGTGTGTTGCCTGTAATATGATTTGCTGGGTATCATATACTACAGTGTGTGCTGTCTGTAATATGATTGCTGGGTATCATATACTACAGTGTGTGCTGTCTGTAATATGATAGCTGGGTATCATATACTACAGTGTGTGCTGTCTGTAATATGATTGCTGGGTATCATATACTGCAGTGTGTGCTGTCTGTAGTATGATTGCTGGGTATCATATACTGCAGTGTTTGCTGTCTGTAATATGATTGCTGGGTATCAGATACTACAGTGTGTGCTGTCTGTAGTATGATTGCTGGGTATCATATACTACAGTGTGTGCTGTCTGTAATATGATTGCTAGGTATCATATACTACAGTGTGTGCTGTCTGTAATATGATTTGCTGGGTATCAGATACTACAGTGTGTGCTGTCTGTAATATGATTGCTGGGTATCAGATACTACAGTGTGTGCTGTCTGTAATATGATTGCTGGGTATCAGATACTACAGTGTGTGCTGTCTGTAGTATGATTGCTGGGTATCAGATACTGCAGTGTGTGCTGTCTGTAATATGATTGCTGGGTATCATATACTACAGTGTGTGCTGTCTGTAATATGATTTGCTGGGTATCAGATACTGCAGTGTGTGCTGTCTGTAGTATGATTGCTGGGTATCATATACTGCAGTGTGTGCTGTCTGTAATATGATTGCTGGGTATCAGATACTACAGTGTGTGCTGTCTGTAATATGATTGCTGGGTATCAGATACTACAGTGTGTGCTGTCTGTAATATGATTTGCTGGGTGTCAGATACTACAGTGTGTGCTGTCTGTAATATGATTTGCTGGGTATCAGATACTACAGTGTGTGCTGTCTGTAATATGATTGCTGGGTATCAGATACTGCACTGTGTGCTGTCTGTAATATGATTGCTGGGTATCAGATACTGCAGTGTGTGCTGTCTGTAATATGATTTGCTGGGTATCATATACTGCAGTGTGTGCTGTCTGTAATATGATTGCTGGGTATCATATACTGCAGTGTGTGCTGTCTGTAATATGATTTGCTGGGTATCATATACTGCAGTGTGTGCTGTCTGTAATATGATTTGCTGGGTATCATATACTGCAGTGTGTGCTGTCTGTAATATGATTGCTGGGTATCAGATACTACAGTGTGTGCTGTCTGTAGTATGATTTGCTGGGTGTCATATACTACACTGTGTGCTGCCTGTAATATGATTTGCTGGGTATCAGATACTACACTGTGTGCTGTCTGTAATATGATTTGCTGGGTGTCATATACTACACTGTGTGCTGCCTGTAATATGATTTGCTGGGTATCATATACTACACTGTGTGCTGCCTGTAATATGATTTGCTGGGTGTCATATACTACACTGTGTGCTGCCTGTAATATGATTTGCTGGGTATCAGATACTACAGTGTGTGCTGTCTGTAATATGATTGCTGGGTATCAGATACTGCACTGTGTGCTGTCTGTAATATGATTGCTGGGTATCAGATACTGCAGTGTGTGCTGTCTGTAATATGATTTGCTGGGTATCATATACTGCAGTGTGTGCTGTCTGTAATATGATTGCTGGGTATCAGATACTGCACTGTGTGCTGTCTGTAATATGATTGCTGGGTATCAGATACTACAGTGTGTGCTGTCTGTAATATGATTTGCTGGGTATCATATACTACAGTGTGTGCTGTCTGTAATATGATTGCTGGGTATCATATACTACAGTGTGTGCTGTCTGTAATATGATTGCTGGGTATCATATACTACAGTGTGTGCTGTCTGTAATATGATTGCTGGGTATCATATACTACAGTGTGTGCTGTCTGTAATATGATTGCTGGGTATCATATACTACAGTGTGTGCTGTCTGTAATATGATTGCTGGGTATCAGATACTACAGTGTGTGCTGTCTGTAATATGATTGCTGGGTATCAGATACTGCAGTGTGTGCTGTCTGTAATATGATTGCTGGGTGTTAGATACTGCAGTGTGTGCTGTCTGTAATATGATTGCTGGGTATCAGATACTACAGTGTGTGCTGCCTGTAATATGATTTGCTGGGTGTCAGATACTACACTGTGTGCTGCCTGTAATATGATTTGCTGGGTGTCAGATACTACAGTGTGTGCTGTCTGTAATATGATTTGCTGGGTATCAGATACTGCAGTGTGTGCTGTCTGTAATATGATTGCTGGGTATCAGATACTGCACTGTGTGCTGTCTGTAATATGATTGCTGGGTGTTAGATACTCATCTGTATGTTCCCTGTGATCTTTGTTACCAGACTGGTGAGATTCAGTGAGTGTAGCTGCATGAATGTGGGACATGGCTGGTGAGATTCAGTGCTGGGTATCATATACTGCAGTGTGTGCTGTCTGTAATATGATTGCTGGGTATCATATACTGCAGTGTGTGCTGTCTGTAATATGATTTGCTGGGTATCAGATACTACAGTGTGTGTTGTCTGTAATATGATTGCTGGGTATCATATACTGCAGTGTGTGCTGTCTGTAGTATGATTTGCTGGGTATCAGATACTACAGTGTGTGTTGTCTGTAATATGATTGCTGGGTATCAGATACTACAGTGTGTGCTGTCTGTAATATGATTGGCTGGGTGTCAGATACTGCAGTGTGTGCTGTCTGTAATATGATTTGCTGGGTATCAGATACTGCAGTGTGTGCTGTCTGTAATATGATTGCTGGGTATCAGATACTACAGTGTGTGCTGTCTGTAGTATGATTGCTGGGTATCAGATACTACAGTGTGTGCTGTCTGTAATATGATTGCTGGGTATCAGATACTACAGTGTGTGCTGTCTGTAATATGATTGCTGGGTATCAGATACTACAGTGTGTGCTGTCTGTAATATGATTGCTGGGTATCAGATACTACAGTGTGTATTGTCTGTAATATGATTGCTGGGTATCAGATACTACAGTGTGTGCTGTCTGTAATATGATTGCTGGGTATCAGATACTGCAGTGTGTATTGTCTGTAATATGATTGCTGGGTATCAGATACTACAGTGTGTGCTGTCTGTAATATGATTGCTGGGTATCAGATACTACAGTGTGTGTTGTCTGTAATATGATTGCTGGGTATCAGATACTACAGTGTGTGTTGTCTGTAGTATGATTTGCTGGGTATCAGATACTACAGTGTGTATTGTCTGTAATATGATTGCTGGATATCAGATACTGCAGTGTGTATTGTCTGTAATATGATTGCTGGGTGTCAGATACTGCAGTGTGTATTGTCTGTAATATGATTGCTGGGTATCAGATACTACAGTGTGTGCTGTCTGTAGTATGATTGCTGGGTATCAGATACTACAGTGTGTGCTGTCTGTAATATGATTGCTGGGTATCAGATACTACAGTGTGTGCTGTCTGTAGTATGATTGCTGGGTATCAGATACTACAGTGTGTATTGTCTGTAATATGATTGCTGGGTATCAGATACTGCAGTGTGTATTGTCTGTAATATGATTGCTGGATATCAGATACTGCAGTGTGTATTGTCTGTAATATGATTGCTGGGTATCAGATACTACAGTGTGTGCTGACTGTAATATGATTGCTGGGTATCAGATACTACACTGTGTGCTGTCTGTAGTATGATTGCTGGGTATCAGATACTACACTGTGTGCTGTCTGTAATATGATTGCTGGGTGTCAGATACTACAGTGTGTGCTGCCTGTAATATGATTGC